>BNCR01000101.1:0-107722 GCA_014656515.1 Oryzias celebensis | reverse complement strand
GTTTAGTCCATGTTTAGTGGTTTTGTTCCATTTTAGTGGTTTAGTCTGAGTTTAGGGTTGTTTTGTCCATGTTTAGAGGTTTAGTCTTTGTTTAGTAGTTTAGTCCATGTTTAGTGGTTTGGTCAATGTTTTGTAGATGAGTCATTTTTTTTTTTTCATTTAGTCCATGTTTATTAATTTAGTTGATGTTTATTATTTAGTTCATGTTTAGTGGTTTAGTCGATGTTTAGTAGTTTAGTACATGTTTAGTGGTTTAGTTTATGTTTAGTGGTTTTGTCCATGTTTAGTGGTTTAGTCCATGTTTAGTAGTTTAGTACATGTTTAGTGGTTTAGTTTATGTTTAGTGGTTTTGTCCATGTTTAGTGGTTTAGTCCATGTTCAGTGGTTTTTGTCCATGTTTCGTGGTTAAGTCCATGTTTAGTGGTTTTGTCCATGTCTAGTGGTTTTGTTTATGTTTAGTGGTTTAGTCCATGTTTAGTGGTTTAGTCCATGTTTAGTGGTTTAGTCCATGTTTAGTGGTTTAGTCCATGTCTAGTGGTTTTGTCCATGTTTAGTGGTTTAGTCCATGTTTAGTGGTTTTGTCCATGTTTAGTGGTTTAGTCCATGTTTAGTGGTTTAGTACATGTTTAGTGGTTTAGTCTATGTTTAGTAGTTTAGTACATGTTTAGTGGTTTAGTCCATGTTTAGTGGTTTTGTCCATGTTTAGAGGTTTAGTCCATGTTTAGTGTTTAGTCCATGTTTAGTGGTTTAGTCCATGTTTAGTGGTTTAGTCCATGTTCAGTGGTTTTTGTCCATGTTTCGTGGTTAAGTCCATGTTTAGTGGTTTTGTCCATGTCTAGTGGTTTTGTTTGTGTTTAGTGGTTTAGTCCATGTTTAGTGGTTTAGTCTATGTTTAGTAGTTTAGTACATGTTTAGTGGTTTAGTCCATGTTTAGTGGTTTAGTACATGTTTATAGGTTTAGTCCATGTTTAGTGGTTTAGTACATGTCTAGTGGTTTTGTCCATGTTTAGAGGTTTAGTCCATGTTTAGTGGTTTAGTCCATGTTTAGTGGTTTAGTCCATGTTTAGTGGTTTAGTCCATGTCTAGTGATTTAGTACATGTCTAGTGGTTTTGTCCATGTTTAGAGGTTTAGTCCATGTTTAGTGGTTTAGTCCATGTTTAGTGGTTTAGTCCATGTTTAGTGGTTTAGTCCATGTCTAGTGATTTAGTACATGTTTAGTGGTTTAGTCTATGTTTAGTAGTTTAGTTTACGTTTAGTGGTTTAGTCCATGTTTAGTAGTTTAGTTTATGTTTAGTGATTTAGTCAATGTTTAGTGGTTAAGTCCATGTTTAGTGGTTTAGTCCATGTTTAGGTGTTTAGTCTATGTTTAGTAGTTTAGTTTATGTTTAGTGGTTTAGTCTATGTTTAGTAGTTTAGTTTATGTTTAGTGATTTAGTCCATGTTTAGTAGTTTAGTTTATGTTTAGTGGTTTAGTCTATGTTTAGTAGTTTAGTTTATGTTTAGTGGTTTAGTCCATGTTTAGTACTTTAGTTTATGTTTAGTGGTTTAGTCCATGTTTAGTGGTTTAGTCCATGTTTAGTGGTTTAGTCCATGTTTAGTGGTTTAGTCCATGTTTAGTGGTTTTGTCCATGTCTAGTGGTTTAGTCCATGTTTAGTGGTTTTGTCCATGTCTAGTGGTTTAGTCCATGTTTAGTAGTTTAGTTTATGTTTAGTGGTTTAGTCCATGTTTAGTGGTTTAGTCCATGTTTAGTGGTTTAGTTTATGTTTAGTGGTTTAGTCCATGTTTAGTGGTTTAGTCCATGTTTAGTGGTTTAGTTTATGTTTAGTCCATGTTTAGCTGTTTAGTCCATGTTTAGTGGTTTAGTCCATGTTTAGTAGTTTAGTTTATGTTTAGTCCATGTTTAGCTGTTTAGTCCATGTTTAGTGGTTTAGTACATGTTTAGTAGTTTAGTTTATGTTTAGTGGTTTATTTCATGTTTAGTGGTTTAGTCCATGTTTAGTGGTTTAGTCCATGTTTAGTGGTTTAGTCCATGTTCAGTGGTTTTTGTCCATGTTTAGTGGTTTTGTTTATGTTTAGTGGTTTAGTCCATGTTTAGTGGTTTAGTCCATGTCTAGTGGTTTTGTCCATGTTTAGAGGTTTAGTCCATGTTTAGTGGTTTAGTACATGTTTAGTGGTTTAGTCTATGTTTAGTAGTTTAGTACATGTTTAGTGGTTTAGTCCATGTTTAGTGGTTTAGTACATGTTTATAGGTTTAGTCCATGTTTAGTGGTTTAGTACATGTCTAGTGGTTTTGTCCATGTTTAGAGGTTTAGTCCATGTTTAGTGGTTTAGTCCATGTTTAGTAGTTTAGTTTATGTTTAGTGGTTTAGTCCATGTTTAGTGGTTTAGTCCATGTTTATAGGTTTAGTCCATGATTAGTGGTTTAGTCCATGTTTAGTGGTTTAGTTTATGTTAAGTGGTTTAGTCCATGTTTAGTGGTTTAGTCCATGTTTAGTGGTTTAGTCCATGTCTAGTGGTTTTGTCCATGTTTCGAGGTTTAGTCCATGTTTAGTGGTTTAGTCTATGTTTAGTAGTTTAGTTTACGTTTAGTGGTTTAGTCCATGTTTAGTGATTTAGTCAATGTTTATAGGTTTAGTCCATGTTTAGTGGTTTAGTCCATGTTTAGTGGTTTAGTCTATGTTTAGTAGTTTAGTTTATGTTTAGTGGTTTAGTCCATGTTTAGTAGTTTAGTTTATGTTTAGTGGTTTAGTCACTGTTTAGTGGTTTAGTCCATGTTTAGAGGTTTAGTTTATTTTTATTGGTTTAGTCCATGTTTAGTAGTTTAGTTTATGTTTAGTGGTTTAGTCTATGTTTAGTAGTTTAGTTTATGTTTAGTGGTTTAGTCCATGTTTAGTAGTTTAGTTTATGTTTAGTGGTTTAGTCACTGTTTAGTGGTTTAGTCCATGTTTAGAGGTTTAGTTTATGTTTAGTGGTTTAGTCCATGTTTAGTAGTTTAGTTTATGTTTAGTGGTTTAGTCTATGTTTAGTAGTTTCGTTTATGTTTAGTGGTTTAGTCCATGTTTAGTGATTTAGTCAATGTTTATAGGTTTAGTCCATGTTTAGTGGTTTAGTCCATGTTTAGTGGTTTAGTCTATGTTTAGTAGTTTAGTTTATGTTTAGTGGTTTAGTCCATGTTTAGTAGTTTAGTTTATGTTTAGTGGTTTAGTCACTGTTTAGTGGTTTAGTCCATGTTTAGAGGTTTAGTTTATGTTTAGTGGTTTAGTCCATGTTTAGTAGTTTAGTTTATGTTTAGTGGTTTAGTCTATGTTTAGTAGTTTAGTTTATGTTTAGTGGTTTAGTCCATGTTTAGTAGTTTAGTTTATGTTTAGTGGTTTAGTCACTGTTTAGTGGTTTAGTCCATGTTTAGAGGTTTAGTTTATGTTTAGTGGTTTAGTCCATGTTTAGTAGTTTAGTTTATGTTTAGTGGTTTAGTCTATGTTTAGTAGTTTTGTTTATGTTTAGTGGTTTAGTCCATGTTTAGTAGTTTAGTTTATGTTTAGTGGTTTAGTCAATGTTTAGTGGTTTAGTCCATGTCTAGTGGTTTAGTCCATGTTTAGTGGTTTTGTCCATGTCTAGTGGTTTAGTCCATGTTTAGTAGTTTAGTTTATGTTTAGTGGTTTAGTCCATGTTTAGTGGTTCAGTCCATGTTTAGTGGTTTAGTCCATGTTAAGTGGTTCAGTCCATGTCTAGTGGTTTAGTCCATCTTTAGTAGTTTAGTCCATGTTTAGTGGTTTTGTCCATGTTTAGTGGTTTAGTCCATGTTTAGTGGTTTTGTCCATGTTTAGTGGTTTAGTCTGAGTTTAGGGGTTTTGTCCATGTTTAGAGGTTTAGTCTTTGTTTAGTAGTTTAGTCCATGTTTAGTGGTTTGGTCAATGTTTTGTAGATGAGTCATTTTTTTTTTCATTTAGTCCATGTTTATTAATTTAGTTGATGTTTATTATTTAGTTCATGTTTAGTGGTTTAGTCGATGTTTAGTAGTTTAGTACATGTTTAGTGGTTTAGTTTATGTTTAGTGGTTTTGTCCATGTTTAGTGGTTTAGTCCATGTTTAGTAGTTTAGTACATGTTTAGTGGTTTAGTTTATGTTTAGTGGTTTTGTCCATGTTTAGTGGTTTAGTCCATGTTCAGTGGTTTTTGTCCATGTTTCGTGGTTAAGTCCATGTTTAGTGGTTTTGTCCATGTCTAGTGGTTTTGTTTATGTTTAGTGGTTTAGTCCATGTTTAGTGGTTTAGTCCATGTTTAGTGGTTTAGTCCATGTTTAGTGGTTTAGTCCATGTCTAGTGGTTTTGTCCATGTTTAGTGGTTTAGTCCATGTTTAGTGGTTTTGTCCATGTTTAGTGGTTTAGTCCATGTTTAGTGGTTTAGTACATGTTTAGTGGTTTAGTCTATGTTTAGTAGTTTAGTACATGTTTAGTGGTTTAGTCCATGTTTAGTGGTTTTGTCCATGTTTAGAGGTTTAGTCCATGTTTAGTGGTTTAGTCCATGTTTAGTGGTTTAGTCCATGTTTAGTGGTTTAGTCCATGTTCAGTGGTTTTTGTCCATGTTTCGTGGTTAAGTCCATGTTTAGTGGTTTTGTCCATGTCTAGTGGTTTTGTTTGTGTTTAGTGGTTTAGTCCATGTTTAGTGGTTTAGTCTATGTTTAGTAGTTTAGTACATGTTTAGTGGTTTAGTCCATGTTTAGTGGTTTAGTACATGTTTATAGGTTTAGTCCATGTTTAGTGGTTTAGTACATGTCTAGTGGTTTTGTCCATGTTTAGAGGTTTAGTCCATGTTTAGTGGTTTAGTCCATGTTTAGTGGTTTAGTCCATGTTTAGTGGTTTAGTCCATGTCTAGTGATTTAGTACATGTCTAGTGGTTTTGTCCATGTTTAGAGGTTTAGTCCATGTTTAGTGGTTTAGTCCATGTTTAGTGGTTTAGTCCATGTTTAGTGGTTTAGTCCATGTCTAGTGATTTAGTACATGTTTAGTGGTTTAGTCTATGTTTAGTAGTTTAGTTTACGTTTAGTGGTTTAGTCCATGTTTAGTAGTTTAGTTTATGTTTAGTGATTTAGTCAATGTTTAGTGGTTAAGTCCATGTTTAGTGGTTTAGTCCATGTTTAGGTGTTTAGTCTATGTTTAGTAGTTTAGTTTATGTTTAGTGGTTTAGTCTATGTTTAGTAGTTTAGTTTATGTTTAGTGATTTAGTCCATGTTTAGTAGTTTAGTTTATGTTTAGTGGTTTAGTCTATGTTTAGTAGTTTAGTTTATGTTTAGTGGTTTAGTCCATGTTTAGTACTTTAGTTTATGTTTAGTGGTTTAGTCCATCTTTAGTGGTTTAGTCCATGTTTAGTGGTTCAGTCCATGTTTAGTGGTTTAGTCCATGTTTAGTGGTTTTGTCCATGTCTAGTGGTTTAGTCCATGTTTAGTGGTTTTGTCCATGTCTAGTGGTTTAGTCCATGTTTAGTAGTTTAGTTTATGTTTAGTGGTTTAGTCCATGTTTAGTGGTTTAGTCCATGTTTAGTGGTTTAGTTTATGTTTAGTGGTTTAGTCCATGTTTAGTGGTTTAGTCCATGTTTAGTGGTTTATTTCATGTTTAGTGGTTTAGTCCATGTTTAGTGGTTTAGTCCATGTTTAGTGGTTTAGTCCATGTTCAGTGGTTTTTGTCCATGTTTAGTGGTTTTGTTTATGTTTAGTGGTTTAGTCCATGTTTAGTGGTTTAGTCCATGTCTAGTGGTTTTGTCCATGTTTAGAGGTTTAGTCCATGTTTAGTGGTTTAGTACATGTTTAGTGGTTTAGTCTATGTTTAGTAGTTTAGTACATGTTTAGTGGTTTAGTCCATGTTTAGTGGTTTAGTACATGTTTATAGGTTTAGTCCATGTTTAGTGGTTTAGTACATGTCTAGTGGTTTTGTCCATGTTTAGAGGTTTAGTCCATGTTTAGTGGTTTAGTCCATGTTTAGTGGTTTAGTCCATGTTTAGTAGTTTAGTTTATGTTTAGTGGTTTAGTCCATGTTTAGTGGTTTAGTCCATGTTTAGTGGTTTAGTCCATGTTTAGTGGTTTAGTTTATGTTTAGTGGTTTAGTCCATGTTTAGTGGTTTAGTCCATGTTTAGTGGTTTAGTCCATGTCTAGTGGTTTTGTCCATGTTTCGAGGTTTAGTCCATGTTTAGTGGTTTAGTCTATGTTTAGTAGTTTAGTTTACGTTTAGTGGTTTAGTCCATGTTTAGTGATTTAGTCAATGTTTATAGGTTTAGTCCATGTTTAGTGGTTTAGTCCATGTTTAGTGGTTTAGTCTATGTTTAGTAGTTTAGTTTATGTTTAGTGGTTTAGTCCATGTTTAGTAGTTTAGTTTATGTTTAGTGGTTTAGTCACTGTTTAGTGGTTTAGTCCATGTTTAGAGGTTTAGTTTATTTTTATTGGTTTAGTCCATGTTTAGTAGTTTAGTTTATGTTTAGTGGTTTAGTCACTGTTTAGTGGTTTAGTCCATGTTTAGAGGTTTAGTTTATGTTTAGTGGTTTAGTCCATGTTTAGTAGTTTAGTTTATGTTTAGTGGTTTAGTCTATGTTTAGTAGTTTCGTTTATGTTTAGTGGTTTAGTCCATGTTTAGTGATTTAGTCAATGTTTATAGGTTTAGTCCATGTTTAGTGGTTTAGTCCATGTTTAGTGGTTTAGTCTATGTTTAGTAGTTTAGTTTATGTTTAGTGGTTTAGTCCATGTTTAGTAGTTTAGTTTATGTTTAGTGGTTTAGTCACTGTTTAGTGGTTTAGTCCATGTTTAGAGGTTTAGTTTATGTTTAGTGGTTTAGTCCATGTTTAGTAGTTTAGTTTATGTTTAGTGGTTTAGTCTATGTTTAGTAGTTTAGTTTATGTTTAGTGGTTTAGTCCATGTTTAGTAGTTTAGTTTATGTTTAGTGGTTTAGTCACTGTTTAGTGGTTTAGTCCATGTTTAGAGGTTTAGTTTATGTTTAGTGGTTTAGTCCATGTTTAGTAGTTTAGTTTATGTTTAGTGGTTTAGTCTATGTTTAGTAGTTTCGTTTATGTTTAGTGGTTTAGTCCATGTTTAGTAGTTTAGTTTATGTTTAGTGGTTTAGTCAATGTTTAGTGGTTTAGTCCATGTCTAGTGGTTTAGTCCATGTTTAGTGGTTTTGTCCATGTCTAGTGGTTTAGTCCATGTTTAGTAGTTTAGTTTATGTTTAGTGGTTTAGTCCATGTTTAGTGGTTCAGTCCATGTTTAGTGGTTTAGTCCATGTTAAGTGGTTCAGTCCATGTCTAGTGGTTTAGTCCATGTTTAGTAGTTTAGTTTATGTTTAGTGGTTTAGTCCATGTTTAGTGGTTTAGTCCATGTTTAGTGGTTTAGTCCATGTTTAGTGGTTTAGTCCATGTTTAGTGGTTCAGTCCATGTTTAGTGGTTTTGTCCATGTCTAGTGGTTTAGTCCATGTTTAGTAGTTTAGTTTATGTTTAGTGGTTTAGTCCATGTTTAGTGGTTTAGTCCATGTTTAGTGTTTTAGTCCATGTTTAGTGGTTTAGTCCATGTTTAGTAGTTCAGTCCATGTTTAGTGGTTTAGTCCATGTTAAGTGGTTCAGTCCATGTCTAGTGGTTTAGTCCATGTTTAGTAGTTTAGTTTATGTTTAGTGGTTTAGTCCATGTTTAGTAGTTTAGTTTATGTTTAGTGGTTTAGTCCATGTTTAGTGGTTTAGTCCATGTTTAGTGGTTTTGTCCATGTCTAGTGGTTTAGTCCATGTCTAGTGGTTTAGTCCATGTTTAGTGGTTTAGTCCATGTTTAGTAGTTTCGTTTATGTTTAGTGGTTTAGTCCATGTTTAGTAGTTTAGTTTATGTTTAGTGGTTTAGTCAATGTTTAGTGGTTTAGTCCATGTCTAGTGGTTTAGTCCATGTTTAGTGGTTTTGTCCATGTCTAGTGGTTTAGTCCATGTTTAGTAGTTTAGTTTATGTTTAGTGGTTTAGTCCATGTTTAGTGGTTCAGTCCATGTTTAGTGGTTTAGTCCATGTTAAGTGGTTCAGTCCATGTCTAGTGGTTTAGTCCATGTTTAGTAGTTTAGTTTATGTTTAGTGGTTTAGTCCATGTTTAGTGGTTTAGTCCATGTTTAGTGGTTTAGTCCATGTTTAGTGGTTTAGTCCATGTTTAGTGGTTCAGTCCATGTTTAGTGGTTTTGTCCATGTCTAGTGGTTTAGTCCATGTTTAGTAGTTTAGTTTATGTTTAGTGGTTTAGTCCATGTTTAGTGGTTTAGTCCATGTTTAGTGTTTTAGTCCATGTTTAGTGGTTTAGTCCATGTTTAGTAGTTCAGTCCATGTTTAGTGGTTTAG
Source organism: Oryzias celebensis (assembly GCA_014656515.1). Taxonomy (NCBI): domain Eukaryota; kingdom Metazoa; phylum Chordata; class Actinopteri; order Beloniformes; family Adrianichthyidae; genus Oryzias; species Oryzias celebensis. The sequence continues at coordinate 99,382 of BNCR01000101.1, read as the reverse complement.
TCCATGTTAAGTGGTTCAGTCCATGTCTAGTGGTTTAGTCCATGTTTAGTAGTTTAGTTTATGTTTAGTGGTTTAGTCCATGTTTAGTAGTTTAGTTTATGTTTAGTGGTTTAGTCCATGTTTAGTGGTTTAGTCCATGTTTAGTGGTTTTGTCCATGTCTAGTGGTTTAGTCCATGTCTAGTGGTTTAGTCCATGTTTAGTGGTTTAGTCCATGTTTAGTGGTTTAGTCCGTGTTTAGTGGTTTAGTCCATGTTTAGTGGTTTAGTCCATGTTTAGTAGTTTAGTCCATGTTTAGTGGTTTAGTCCATGTTTAGTGGTTTAGTCCATGTCTAGTGGTTTTGTCCATGTTTAGTGGTTTAGTCTATGTTTAGAGGTTTAGTCCATGTTTAGTAGTTTAGTATATGTTTAGTGGTTTAGTCCATGTTTAGTGGTTTAGTCCATGTTTAGTAGTTTAGTTTATGTTTAGTGGTTTAGTCCATGTTTAGTGGTTTAGTCCATGTTTAGTTGTTTTGTCCATGTGTAGAGGTTTAGTCCATGTTTAGTGGTTTAGTCTATGTTTAGTGGTTTAGTCCATGTTTAGTGGTTTAGTCCATGTTTAGTGGTTTAGTCCATGTTTAGTGGTTTAGTCCATGTTTAGTGGTTTTGTCCATGTTTAGTGGTTTAGTCCATGTTTAGTGGTTTAGTCCATGTTTAGTGGTTTTGTCCATCTTTAGTAGTTTAGTCCATGTTTAGTGGTTTTGTCCATGTTTAGTGGTTTAGTCCATGTTTAGTGGTTTTGTCCATGTTTAGTGGTTTAGTCTGAGTTTAGGGGTTTTGTCCATGTTTAGAGGTTTAGTCTTTGTTTAGTAGTTTAGTCCATGTTTAGTGGTTTGGTCAATGTTTTGTAGATGAGTCATTTTTTTTTTCATTTAGTCCATGTTTATTAATTTAGTTGATGTTTATTATTTAGTTCATGTTTAGTGGTTTAGTCGATGTTTAGTAGTTTAGTACATGTTTAGTGGTTTAGTCCATGTTCAGTGGTTTTTGTCCATGTTTCGTGGTTAAGTCCATGTTTAGTGGTTTTGTCCATGTCTAGTGGTTTTGTTTATGTTTAGTGGTTTAGTCCATGTTTAGTGGTTTAGTCCATGTTTAGTGGTTTAGTCCATGTTTAGTGGTTTAGTCCATGTCTAGTGGTTTTGTCCATGTTTAGTGGTTTAGTCCATGTTTAGTGGTTTTGTCCATGTTTAGTGGTTTAGTCCATGTTTAGTGGTTTAGTACATGTTTAGTGGTTTAGTCTATGTTTAGTAGTTTAGTACATGTTTAGTGGTTTAGTCCATGTTTAGTGGTTTTGTCCATGTTTAGAGGTTTAGTCCATGTTTAGTGGTTTAGTCCATGTTTAGTGGTTTAGTCCATGTTCAGTGGTTTTTGTCCATGTTTCGTGGTTAAGTCCATGTTTAGTGGTTTTGTCTATGTTTAGTAGTTTAGTACATGTTTAGTGGTTTACTCCATGTTTAGTGGTTTAGTACATGTTTATAGGTTTAGTCCATGTTTAGTGGTTTAGTACATGTCTAGTGGTTTTGTCCATGTTTAGAGGTTTAGTCCATGTTTAGTGGTTTAGTCCATGTTTAGTGGTTTAGTCCATGTTTAGTGGTTTAGTCCATGTCTAGTGATTTAGTACATGTCTAGTGGTTTTGTCCATGTTTAGAGGTTTAGTCCATGTTTAGTGGTTTAGTCCATGTTTAGTGGTTTAGTCCATGTTTAGTAGTTTAGTTTATGTTTAGTGATTTAGTCAATGTTTAGTGGTTAAGTCCATGTTTAGTGGTTTAGTCCATGTTTAGGTGTTTAGTCTATGTTTAGTAGTTTAGTTTATGTTTAGTGGTTTAGTCTATGTTTAGTAGTTTAGTTTATGTTTAGTGATTTAGTCCATGTTTAGTAGTTTAGTCCATGTTTAGTGGTTTATTCCATGTTTAAAAACATCATCAAAGGTGACCTGAAGCTGTTTCAGGTGAAGTTGTTTAAAATACTCATTTGAATTGTGAAAATACATAATAATCAACGAACAACAAAATTAAAATTCCTGAATTTGTGTAGTAGAAATGTTTTTGTGTTAAAACATATAAGCAAACACCCAAACAAAAAATATCCCTTATTGTATTGAACTGATGACCCCTGCAGGTGAACATGTCAATGAAAAAGGAATCAAGTTTTATGACGACCTGATCAGCAAGCTTCTGGACAACAAGATCACCCCTATAGTCACTTTGTATCACTGGGATCTACCACAGGTGATTGTGATCTTTCTTGGGTTTGCTGCTTGTCGGCTGAATGTGAGTCTTCATAACACGGCTGTCCTCTCTGCTCAGGTGCTGCAGGAAAAGCATGGCGGCTGGCAGAACATTAGCATGGTGAACTACTTTAATGACTTTGCCAGCTTGTGCTTCGAGCGCTTTGGCAACAGAGTGAAACACTGGATCACTTTCAACAATCCGTGGGTATGTCTTCATGAAGAAAGACTGTGTGGGTTTAGTTCTTCAGCATCTGGTGTACCATGTGTTTGTCTGTTTTTAGTCGGTTGCTGTGGAGGGATATGAGACCGGAGAACACGCACCTGGACTGAAGCTGAAGGGATCAGGAGCATACAGAGCTGCACATCATCTGATCCAGGTCAATCTGTCTTCAGTTTGATCTAAAAATCTGTGTTGATGGTTAGTGTACTTTTGTGGTTGAGTAGACATGACTATGATCTCGGGTACAGACAGTGAAAATAAGCTTCCTCCTTAACAAAGGCTGATTATAAAAGGTGATTATTGATTTGCATAATCAGGGGAGTTTCACAGCTTTTAGTACAAAATGCGTGGCCATTGAAGGACCATTTCAAGTTAAACCAGGTTTGACTTTGACCAATAAGGGACTCAGATTTGGTAGTACGAAGGGATGGTGTCCCTTTTAGTTCACAGAAGTGCCAATCGTTTCACAGTTGATCATGAAGGAGAATGTAACAATTGCGGTTTGTTCCCGGCTGGAATTATATGTCAACAAGTCTTTTATGTCCTCCTGAATACCAGCAATGCACATTTGTCACGTATAATGAATTTTTCTGAACCTGAAAATCTCCCAACCACTTCGTACTACTGAATGACCTCTTTCAGTATCTACAGGGGACATTTGGGGCTTTTAAATCATACCAGATGCAAAGGGAGAAGGCTCTGGGAATTGTAGTTTTTGGAGGATTTGAAAAAACACTTTGACTGGACAAAACAGTTTTTTTCTGGTATTCAGGAAGATATATCAGAATAGAGCTGTAAAAGAAAAATCCTGGAGTAAGATTTGCTAGATTGCACCAATTGAACATTTTGCACCAAGTCTCTTCCGACTGTACATGGTGGGCATGTGCTCGTTAACAGTAGAATAAAAAGATGGACCCCCTCTCTGCTGTTCAGTGTGAACACAATGGACTAAATTCACTAAGCGCACATTCTTGAACGCGCCTCAAATATCTGGTGTATCCGTAGCACAAGGCTGCTACTCCACAAGCTGAACCCTATAAACAAGCTTTAGGTGGAGATTTTAATGTGGCCTTGTTTACATATGTAAACTAAAAAACTACCAAAAAAAGTATTTTTAATTTTAAACTAAAATATTTTACATTGTTTTTGTTCAAACCTCAGACTATATGAAATTGTTGCTGCACACACAGACACAATCAATCCTCTACAGTTGCTCCATACTATTGATAATATACATTTTCCTGTTCCTCTTAGATTACTGAAATTTTCTGCTACTATAATTGGGCAATAAGTACTGTACTTTACATAATATTAGCACAGTCTGATAATTTGCAAGACCCTGTAGTTTTATTGAATATATGAACAAGAAAACAGTAAAAAAGGAACGATAATGGGATTTTTTTTGTTGTTGTTGCTATAGGCACACGCTAAAGTTTGGCACACCTACGACATAAAGTGGAAAAGCAAACAAAAAGGTGACTGAGAAAGGAATGACAATGTTTGCTGAAGCTCTCACTGCAGGAGTTGAGATTTCCCCAGAGCTGATGTCCGCATCTTTGTCCAGGTCTGGTTGGCATTTCACTGACAGCTGACTGGGGGGAACCAGTGGACACCTCCAACCAAGGGGACATCCAGGCAGCTGAGAGATATTTTCAGTTCTACCTGGGCTGGTTCGCAGGCCCCCTCTTCAATGGAGACTACCCCCAGGTCATGAAGGATTATATTGGTATGTGGAGATTACTCAAACATGTTCGATACTTCTTCATGTTCAGACCTCCTGTTTTAATATCAACACATTTTGATGGCAATGAAACACGACACTGTGGACTAGAAAGGCAGCTAGAGGCAGCTAACTGGGCAATTATTTCATAGTAATTAAATGGACTTGGTTGGGGCTGGAAGTAAATCATTTTCTAGCGATGACATCTATTAAGTGTTGAATGTTTTGTTTACAATTACACTCTTACTCTTTTTCCCATGAGTCATTGCTGTATTTGTATGTGTCGATGATTGATTAAAAACACGCATGATCGCGCTCTGCTGTACGACGGAGGAATGCCTGTTCTGTGTATGACAGTTAAAAAATATGCCTAGAGAAGGCTAAAGTTGATCCTGTTCCGATGTCTTCTTCATCTAGCCATCACATGGGAGAAAGACCAGAGCTGCACAACAGATACTTACCTTAACTACATCACACTTACACAGTCCAGTTCTCTGATACAGTCAATGGATGCAACTCATCAAAGCTAATTTATTAAAAAAGGGTTCATACGTCCTGACATTAAATACATCATCAGCTTTGATGTGATGTGATGAACTTTGAAATCCTCAGGTAGAAAGAGTGGACAGCAGGGCCTGGGAGCGTCGCGGCTTCCTGTGTTCTCTCCTCAGGAGAAGACTTACATCAGAGGCACCTGTGACTTCCTGGGCCTAGGTCACTTTACCACCCGCTACATCACGCAGAAGAATTACCCATCAGGCCTTGGAGACAGTTACTTTGCTGATCGGGACCTTGCTGAGCTGGTTGATCCAAAATGGCCTGATCCCGGTTCCGAGTGGCTCTATTCAGTTCCTTGGGGCTTCCGGCGCTTTCTAAACTATGTGAAGGTACAAACTGCTGATGGCTGAGTTTGATGCTGTGTTGACTTCAGAGTCACTGGCACAGAAAAATCTTCTCCAGTGTCATCTACGTATTTGCAGGACGCTTTATTATGTGATGGCAACAACTAAATTTACACAAAAACAGCAAACACACATTCACAACCTCCTTACTAAGTGGATTCAGTTCCATATATTTTGCCTGATATTTGAGCATTTTGCCTCTGAGACAGACTGGCGACCAGTCCATGGGTGTCCCCTGCCTTCACCCATGAGTGACCGGGTTAGGCTCTGGCAGCCCCGTGACCCTGAAAGGGAAAAAACGGTTTAGAAAATGAATGAATGAATTCCAGAATCTTCTTTATCAGTGTTTTCTTTGATTTTTTTTACTTGTCAGTCGTTCCAGATCAGATGCCTTTCTGTTACTATAAAGTACTGAGATTGCAGATTCATCTTTGTGGGACTTTGTGTGATAGAAATTCAGGTTCCCTGCTTTTCTTTGCCGGCTACACACACACACCCACACACACGCACACATACACACACACACACCCCCACACACAAAGTCTTTTGAGAGACGTTCATTTAATAGATAGAAGTGTTAAAGTTCTTAGTTCAAATATTTAGCGTTGTTGCATTGGGAAAACGTTTTTGTTTCTTGAATGTGTTGTTAATGCTTTGTTTCATGTCCTGTGTTCAGTCTGAGTATGGAAACCCAATTATCTTCGTGACAGAAAACGGCATGCCAGAGAAAAAGTATTGCACTGACCTGTGTGACAAGTGGAGGATGCAGTACTACAAAGACTACATAAACGAGATGCTCAAAGGTGAACTGAAGTTTGTGCTTGAGGCTGTTTCTGCTGCACAGATGGAGCCACTCAGTGTGTGTCTGTGTTTGGACCTTCAGCGGTTAGAGATGGGGTGAACGTGAAGGGCTACACAGCCTGGTCTCTCCTGGACAGCTTTGAGTGGGATGAAGGATACAGTCAAAGGTTTGGCCTGTTCTATGTGGACTTCAGGAACAAGAATAAGTCGCGGTACCCAAAGGCCTCTGTCCAGTTCTACAAACGGATCATCAGCTCCAACGGTTTTCCCAATCAGAGAGAGGTGAGCTGAGCAGAAGTCAACATGCTCATCGTTAACATGATGACTCCGGCTGGCTGCTTACCTGTGGGACTGCTGGGTCTTTGTAGATGGAAATTTGGAGGAGGAAAGCTGAAGAGGCCTGCTTCTCCAGTAACCAGCTCTTGGCTGCAGGTCAGTATGATGCAGCTGGGGCAGCAACTGGGGCAAAACAAGGGAACATTTAGGTTGAAGCTGGCTTTTGCTTTTTAACCAGGTTCTTCAAATTGACTGTATAAGAAAACTGGACTAAGCAATCCCTCCCTTCTCACATTCTAAACAGGAAGTACCTGCTGGCTCCAAGAAGCCAAAATTTCATAGATTTCTATAGAGAAATAAAGAGCTATTACGCAGTCATTCTGAATGTCAGAAGAAACTTCCTTTCTCTTTTTTTTTTTACATGTTTTTGATAATCCTATTTTTTTTACATTTTTCTTTATTGCAACTTATTCATGTTTTAAACTGACCAATCAGATGGCTCAGTAAAAGCATGTGGGTCCAGCTGCACCCTCTTTCAGTGGTTGAGGCGTGGACCTCCAACAAGGTCACTCCTGATTGGTGACAGCAGTTGCCATAAAAAAACGTAGAGTCAGACCAACTTGGACCAATCACTGCTTAACCTTGTCTGGTTCCAAATGGTGGCGTCCATATTGCTATAAAAAGAGGAATGAATTATCTTCATTTGCCTGGAGTTGGAAGTAAGCCATTTTTTATTGGTTACATCACTCACTCAGTCCAGTTCTCTTATACAGTCAATTGTTCTTCCTCCCCAGAGAGATCAAGAACATGTAGGCTTGCCTAGTGCATTATAATACATAGGCACAAAATGATGACAGACACAAGCCTTTCACAGGCTATAAAAACCCTTTCTTACAGCACAAGTAGAGAATCTTTACTTTATTACTGCAGAAGAAAAATATTTTTACTCTTAACAGCATTGTAATGCTGGCAGCTCTTTTTTCTGTGGTGTGGAGCTGGTTTAATGGTTAATTGAACCTTGTCAGTTCACAAGATAAACGGTAACTGGTCACGTAACAAGTGAGCTGGGAGTAATCCTGGACCAAAACGTCCGGTGAGATGGGAGAACGCAGGGTTGGTGCCAGCTGAGCAGCAGACAGAGAAACATGGTCCTGAGGAGGTCAGTTAAAAGGTTAACCTTAATAAGGGCCATGGTGTCAGAACCTGACTGTTCCACCCCTAGAGTAAAATATAATGGCTCAGTCCTGCCGTCAGGTTCTTCCACAACATTGCTGACATTGGGACTTGCGGTGCATTCTGGTTGGTCGAAATTGGGGGCATATGACATGTTAAAATTTATGATGGATGGTGTAGGGTCAAAGTTCACCTGTCAAAATGAGTTTGATTGAAAGTATATCCCTTCATCTCTCTCATGAGATAGTATAATGTGGGTATTTGTTGGGGACTTTTGCTACAGCAGCTTGAGTATTTGACTGTAGATTTCTGTGACCTGGTTCCTCAAAGTTCTGCTCCTGTGATCTGCTGTGATCCTACAGATCCGCTCCTCGGCCACATGGAGATGGTGACCGAGATTGTGGTTCCCACCGTGTGTACACTCTGCATCCTGCTCAGCGCCATTTTCTTCATGTTCCTGATGAGGAGACGCATCTAAGAAAGACACCGTCAAACTGTCATTGGCCCAACAGCTGTCTATGGTTTAAATGGGAATCCAATGCTGATTTCCAACAAACAGTACACCCAAGACAGAATCTGTCTGAAACCTGACAAAGGATGGAATCCCAGTGGATGACTCCATGTTTTATTAACTGCTTTTGACTGTTAACCCTTAAGACCGCTGAGCACAAGTTTTCAGAAATAAACAAGAAGATTAACCAATATGATAACATTTTACAAAGAAGAATGTATACTAGAGTAAAAAAAAAAACCTTGTTTGTTCGTTTCTGTATATCAAAAAAGATATGAGATGTGTGTGTGACCTGTTTGAACTCAATCAGCCCCGCTGGTTAAAATGTGCCTTTTAAAAATAAAAGCAAAAATTATTTATGTTGTTGAATGCTTTCACTCAATAACTTTGTTAATATCTATGCATTTTTGACACTCTGCTCCCCTCTGTCTAACAGTTCTCTTGAATTTATCTAATTTGGACTTTAACTTGAAATTTTATCTAAAAAGCTTAAATGGAACTTTATTTTGGAGAGCTACCGCTTTTCACCACCGGAAGTGTCGTCCCCTCAGAAGTTTGCTGGCGCGCACTCCGGCAGTCAGGTCTGTGTTTTGTTCTATCGTCGGGGTTTTTTTTGTGTGAATAATTTGTAGTTGTCTATGTTCGTGGGTGTTTTTTTTTTGATCAAGTGAGCGTCTCGTTTTCTAAACAAGTCTTTTTCAAATCAAGCAGCAGAAGAGTTTCCACAGTGGAACATTCCGGCCTTCTTTCTTCCGCCGTCCTCTCGGTAACTGAATGAATGTCGTATCCTCACAGGTCGCCGTTTGTGTGCTTTGTCGGAGCTTTTGTTCGAACAGTTGACATAAATTAATTTACTACGGTCTATGTTTTGGACTTTGCCGCCTTCCTTCTTCGTCTATGGTCGATAACTAACACTGCACCGGCGCGCTGCTGCCCCCTGGAGGCAGACGGCAGCACGAACACCAACTACTTTGGTTATGAGGTAAGATAGCTGTCAAAAAGAAACGTATTTAGAAAGAAAAAGTTGTATTCATGAATACACAATTGTGCATTAATGTATATTTTGTGAACAACTTTGCAGAAAAATATGAATACAACCTTTAGTTTTAGGTTTGACATGTCTGTTTTGAATACAATTTGTCTTTGTTTGGAATACGACTTTTCTTTGTTTTGAATATGAATTTCTCCTGTTAAATCACTGTCAAAAATACGTCACGGGGTCACAGGCATAAACATCAATTCTTCAAATGTGCATGTGTGTTAAATTTTATTTATTAACATAAAGTAAAATAGAACTTTTAGGAATTTGATTGATCTCATATGAGAAAACTATCTTGACAGCCATAGCTCTGTAGAAAAGTAGATAAAAGAGGAAAAAAAATGGAGAAAAACTGCGATCTCCATCCACATTTAATTGTTTTCAGGTTACAACAGGGGATCATGTAAACAATGCAGCAGAGGTTCGTTTTAGAACCAGACGTGTTGGAAAGACGTACCAGACGTACAACTCCACTCATTCAGTGTAAAATAAAAACATTTCTGCTGAAATTAGTTTATAATTAGAGGATAAAGAAACCAAAGTATGCTAACTGGCAGCCAAAGTATGCTAACTGGCAGCCAAAGTATGCTAACTGGCAGCCGACTGTTGCGGCAGTAAAAACAAACAAAAAAAGAAAATTAAACTCAGAAGGATCAGAATACCCAACTGTCTTTCTGTTATTAATTTTTTAAACGATTGTTGCGGTCGGCTGCCAGTTAGCTTACTTTGTTACTTACTTTGTTATTTCCAACCATTTTCCTATCCCGCTGTCCCCACGGTGCTGCCAGAGCCTGTGGGGGGTGCATGTCCCGGGTTGCTGCCCGGCTAAGCGGGGATCCCCCACACTAATATGCCACTGCTGGCTGCTGTTGTCAGAACCATGTCTGAGACTGGGGAAACTAATTCTGATCTATGCACAACAGGCATGGCAGGCAGAACGGCAGCAGCAGAGTCGGGGATCCTTCTGCCGCCTGCTCGGGCTTTTTTACTTTCTTTAATCGTACTCTGTTTCATTGCTTTTAATCCTCCGCTGATGTCGCTTGGCAAAAAAAAAAAAGCCTCAGGACTTAGCTGTTAATATCTTTTTTCCAGCAGAGCAATGATATTAAGATAATTTATCTGCCAGGGGATCAATTACATTTTAAAATGTTTAATTCTATCATGTTTATTCAGTTGAATCGACCTTCCGGGACTCGATGTTTATGCCTATGACCCCGTAACGTATTTTGTTGATGTCTTAACAGGAGAAATTTGTATTCAAGACAAGCAAGAGTTGTATTCAAAGCAAAGACAAATCGCATTCAAACCAAACATGTCAAATGTAAAACTAAAGGATGTATTCAAATATTTTCTGCCAAGTTGTCCACAAAATATAAATTTGTGCACAACTTTGTATTTTGTGAATACGGTTCTTATTGACAGTTTCCTTACCCCATATATTGTCCAGCAGCATCGAACAGAGCATTTGAGACACAGACTCTGATGGTTTAGATGTGAAAGTTGTTTGAGGCCAATTACAGAATATTTAATAAAAAAAAGGAGAAAATAATGAAGGCATATAGAAAAAAAGTAAATGCAGTCAGAATAAAAACAAGTGTTGAAAGATTTATTTTAAAATAATGTAACTAACCTTTTTGGGATATATTTGTTTTTCGCATGTTGCTAAATAGCAAAATATCATTTAACCCAGACTGCTGCAGAACTTGGCATTAGAGGCTGACACGGGAGTGGATTTTCACTCCTGTCCCGTCTTGCTCCCGGTAATCTGACTCCCACGCCTGTCCAACTCCCATATAGGTTTTTTTTTTTTTTTTGTCATTATGCAAAACATTATATGTAATTGTCATTTTAATGTGACGTTCTTGGGTTTTAATTTGTAAGGCAAATTACATTGTAATTTTTAATTACAAGCTGCATAAGACGTTGCATCACCATCACTCTCAGCTCTCGTAGGAGAGAGGATTTTTAAAAATTCTGTCTGACTTTCCTACCAGCTTTCTGAACTTATCAGAAGAGTCTTTCATCTTTTTACTCTTGTCTGGATGTCATTTTTTCTGTCATGGAACTCGCCATGGTTAAAATTCTCTTCATCGCTGCCATCGATATACGATTGCTGCACTTTAGATTTAAGCAGGAAACCGTGACTAGAAACACTGCTGGCTTCTGGGTCATGTTATAGTTTCAAATGCGTGACATTGTAGGCATATTATTATAAAACTATAAAATGGCTCAGCCTAAACTTTTTGTCCTCGTTCTCATTGGTTGTAGTAATAGGGAATTCTGGTTCTTCTTGGAGAACCGGCTCTTTGGGATCGGCTCACGAAAAAGCCGGTTCTTTCGGCTTCCAAACAGCTTTTTAGGTTCTTTGTTGCTTTATTTAATTTATTATTAACAGCTATATAAAATGATGCACTAAATGAATAACTAATGTAAAACAAGTGTTTGTATTTAATATAAGTGTATAATATATATGTGCTTTTATTAACTCCTTCCAGATAAAATGTACAAAATAAATGATAAACAAAAACAAGTATTTACAATTCAACTTTTAACTTTAGACATTTTTAGTTTTTTGCTTTTAAACAAATTTGAAGCAAAACATCAACAATACAATCACAACACAAAATACAAATTTAAATGTGCAAAACCAGAAAGAAAGACTGATTCACAATAAAGGTTTATATTTAGAAATCCAGTTTTGAAGAAGGTTCTCTCAGTTCTCAGGTGTCTGTACAGGTTGGTTGTGGAGCCTGCTGTCACTCATTTTCTTTACGTTTCGGTGTCGCTGTAGTTTGTCGTTGTTACACCTAAATCAAACTCGTTCTTGTGCTGCTGTGCGTGTAATCCACCCGGTGCACACCTTCGCTCAGCGCAAGATGATTGACCTCTTTTGCTAACCAGAACGCAAACACTACCCCGCTCGCGCAAACTGTAGGCGAAAGCACGTATGTATTGATCTATCACGTCCGGCTTGAAGAGAAAAAAGCAACAGGGTGATTTTATTTTAATTGCTCGTAGGAAGGAGCATCGGTTGTCCTTCCCTCTGAAGAGAAACCCTGAAAATCATTTCATTCGTGACTGAATTGGTTTGCTCCCAGAAGAACTTGATCCCGTCCGGTCCTGGTCCCGTGATCAATGGGAGAGATGACTCCCATCCCACGGGATTCCAGAAAAAATGTCGGCTTCTACTTGGCATCCCCTTGAAAGAAAAAAAAATATTTTTACAGAATTGGAAATAAAGTCAGGCCTGAAAGGGTTAGAATATTTCTTCCTGGGGCTGTGATAAAATATGAAAGTTCATTTTAAATGAACAATATGCGTTTTGACAAATCATTGATTAATTTTCCTTCAAAGCATTATCTTTTGTAGTTTTTAACATTAATGGTTATTCTTTTTTTCTCTTAAAATTACTGATATACATTCTACCAATACTCTCTCATTTTTCATATTAATATGTAAAGTTTTTTATGAAGACCCTCTGTGGTTCTCCAGCCTTTTGAAACCTCTGTTTAATTCTAATAGATTCTGCTGCTTGGACATCTTTAAGGGTTGAAATTAACATTCTAATTTTAGTTTTTCTACTCAGACTCAATTCTGTTTGTTTCCTTTCAATAGTTTTTGCTTCCTAAGTAGCGCTGGACGATGGTGAATTTTTAAAATCACGATTGTTTTTTTATATCAGGCGATAACAATATTTATCACAATATTAAGCAAATAACTATATCTGTCAAATGTGAACGCTCTGTGGCTCTTTAGAGAAATGTGGAATCATCAAAAATTTAAAACAAAAGTTTTCAAGAACAAACATCAAATTCTCAAACATTTTTGTCAACATCCTGTCATCCTGTGTTTTTCTGGAGAATTCTGGTTTATTTCAGTCTGAGATTGAGCATGCTTGGTGGCGCAGGTGATGAAAAGGTTGGTAAGATTTCCAGTTTTAGAAGAACATGCCTTCTGCGCAATTTGCAGTACACGTTACGCTGTTTTTTGTCAGATTTTAAATAACTCAAATACCTCCACAAATTTAATTTTTGAAACACCAGCCAAGTTGGCCGTTTGATTAAAAAAAAATCTATTGGCCAAACAATATTTTATCAGCCAAATTCTGACACTATTTCACACAGAAATAACTTTGACATTTTACCTTTTTGAATTTTACTGATTTTTCTTTTTTCCTTAGGAAAATAAAATTTGATAAAATTAATTTATAAATGGTATGAACAAGTCTTTACCGTCATCAAAGTGTAAACAAACATGCTGAGAAAACAAGGACAGATTTATTAGATTTTGTAATTCTGCCTCCAGGTGATCACATTTTATATCATGACAAAAAGGAACGCCTGAAAACAGTGTAATGTCATGTGTTATTATTGAAATTAAAGCTGCAGCTTTAAAGAGGATTGAGCACAACATCTGATAGGTCACAGTTTTTAGTGTAACACAGACTATTATGCTACACAGGCGCTGCTAAAACAGTGGATTCAATTCTGTTATTTAGAAACTACAGTTTTTATGAATGTCCTATGAATTAATCTTGTTGTATTTCTCCGCCGCGTCTTAAAGTCTGGTCTGTGAAAACACTGTCCAAGTGTAAACTGGTCCGTGATCACAGAGGACACACAGAACAGCTAGCTAGCATCATAGCATTAACGACTAACAAGCTAGTATCATAGCATTAGCGACTAACAAGCTAGCATTATAGCATTAGCAGCTAACAAGCTAGCATTATAGCATTAGCGACTAACAAGCTAGTATCATAGCATTAGCACCTAACAAGCTAGCATCATAGCACTAGCAGCTAACAAGCTAGCATTATAGCATTAGCGACTAACAAGCTAGTATTATAGCATTAGCAGCTAAGTTTACACAAACATTTACTCTCCATGTGGTGACTAACCCTCTAACTTACTTGCCTTAAATGCTCGTGACTAGCGAATGTTAATTTCGGACCCTTCAAAATAAAAGTCTATCGCGATATCGATAGCTTTCGTTTTATCGCCCAGCCTTATTTCTAAGCGAGTATTAGAGCCTCATGCTGAAAATGGTTAGAAAAACAACAGAAAAGGAGTTTGAAAACAGGGGACATGCTTTAAATGAGTTCAAAGGGAAAGTGATGAGCACAAGTGATGAGGTGCCAAAAATGAACATTTTATTTGAAATGATCTGCATTAATAGAAAAAATATTTCAGTCTTTTCCTACATTCATGTCAAACTTCAGGACAACAGAAGTGATGGATCTGAGACCTGAAACATCTGAAGAGAGTTAGCAGGATAACAGGGCTACGAATGGGTCAGTCTTCTGTGATGCCAATCATTTCTGATCATTTCTGATATTGGACGCCTTAAAGGTTATCATCCCTCAAGCTTCTTTGATACAATGTAGTTTATCTATACATTAAATGTGTGGTGTTGATTTTAAAATCAAATCAACAATCTTGCATTGTCTTTGCTGACCCCTCCTCAGCTGAAATCTGGGGGTTATCTTCGACAGGTGTTTTAAATTTGACAAACAAACTGAAAAAAGGGACCTTTTATCATTTGCACCTTTTAGCAGATCTGAAGCCTTCCCTGAGTCGCAGTGATCATGAAACAGCAATCCACCCTGACTACCCCTCTGATAGATTATTATACGGTAACTTTGTGTCCCACAGTTACTCCAGATCGCAGCAGCAGGACTGTGAACCTGAACATCCAGACGAGCATCACTCCTGTCCTCAGCTCATTTCAATGGGTCCCTGTTCATTTTAGAACAGAGTTTAAAATTCAAATGTTCTTTTTTAAAGATAAACTCAAATGAAAATTGTTTTTGTGGTTTTTAATGTAATCTTGTAGTATTTTCTAATGATGGCGGACCTATATAAAGAAAACTAAGATTAAAACTGCCTGTCTGAGTATTTCTCTATTCAAATTGTTCTGATTCAGGAGCAGACGAAAAAAATACTGTTTGTAAAAGCATACAAGCTACAATCAGCGGGAGTGGGAGAGCGTGTAAACAAAGGGTTCATGGGACACTGAGCTGCGGCTTGCTCTGCACCAACAGTCTCACCCACATCTCAGAGGTGATTTTCTAATGAACTCCTGCCTTTCTGCAGAAACTATGTCTTAGACAAAAAACACAAGTTTTTGGGATTTTGGCTAAAAACTGCATAATCATAATTAAAAGACCACTGCGAATGCTTTGAAAATGGATCAAAAGCTGATTGAAGTGGAACTTCATTGTCTTTCCCCAGTTTACTTCACTGAGCTTCAAACTGTTGGCAGCCATCCTGGAGTTTAAGGTCCACCAGCTAATATTTGCTTCCTGTTCCCAGGTCTCGTTAGAAATACAGGAGCGGCCAAGCTTTTTGTGTTGTCGGCCCTCAGTTATGGAATAACATTCCTGCAGAACTGCATGATATCAGACCATAACAGTTTGTAAATGTCAACTCAAAACTTCCCTCTTTTAATGGCTTTTAAAAGTTGATGATTTTAGTTAAAAGGATGTTAAAGTTTAGCTGTGTTTGACGTTCCTCACAGCATGCGTGTTTTTGGATTTCACTGGCAGAAGTTCGACAGCATGCGAGGTCCAAAGGAGGACAGCCAGAGTGACGTTCCTCTCTATGAGCAGCTGGAGGACGAGGCTTTCCCTCCCCTCCCTCCACCTCCCTCCCCTGGACAGCAGGAGGGGCGTGGCCTGTTGGCAGACGGTCAGCATTCTCCCTTTATATTGACAAAGGCGAAAGCAGCTGCGCTCATGTGGTTCTTCTGATGCAGGGGAGGAGGGCGAGGTGTCCAGGCTGGCCGACGTCCCCACTGCCAAGAGGAGGAGTGTGAAGAGACCACAACCCAAGCTGGACTCTCAGAGGTGCCTTTGACGTTTCCCTGCATGCAGCAAAATGAGTTTAATCTGCAGGTTTATTGTTCTCTAAAGAGAGGAAGAGATTAAAGTACATTTACTGTTGTCTACTCTGACCTGCCCTGTAGATCTCCAACCTTCATTCAGGATACATTTTCACAGACCAGTCTGTATGAGGCTAAAGCTGGTGGCAGGTGGTTTTTTTTGTTTTTTTAGCTTCCAGTTTCTCTTACTTTGAGGGTAAAGTAGGACTGGGCGATATCAAATTTATGATATCAAAATAGTTTTTTTTTCATATCAGGCGTTAACGATATATATCACGATATAAGTCAAATAACGATATGTCACATGTGAACACTATGTTCAGACAAATATTTATTTCCAATCACACTTTAAACATAACAGATGCAACTGTTTTTTTGTCCAAAAAAAATGCATAAATATTACAAACTAAACTGAAAATGAAAGCAAAAGCTTTCAGGTTTCAAAAGAGAACATGAATAAAACAGAACATTAAACTGCTAGTTCAGTTCCATTTAAAAACAAAGCTTTCATTCTACAAATGCATTCTAAAGTTTTCAGGTTTTACAGAACAACATAAAACTGACAAACATTTTTGTCAACATCCTGTGAATAAACTAGGAACTAAAAGCAAATTCTCTGAATTTCTTCTGGTAGTTTAGACTGTTGCTGCTGTGAAAGTCTGAACTTTGTTGTTTTTCTGGAGAATTCTGCTTTATTTCAGTCTGAGATTGAACATGTTTGGTGTCACTGCTTCAGGTGATAAAAAGGTTGATAATATTTCCAGTTTTAGAAGAACATGTCTTCTGCACGATTTGCAGTGCACGTCACTCTGTTTTTGTTGGATTTTAAATAATTAAAATACCTCCATCTATGGGTCATGACCAGCAAAAAAAGTGAGAGAAATTCATGTTGGCCACACAAAACACGCACCGCATAGACATTTACCTCACGTCTTTTAAGTGAGTCCGAGGCTGGATTTTGTTGTTGGCTGCACATATTTAAAATTAGGCTTAAAGCTAAAGTCCCATTAGCTGTCACACACCTAGATACAATAAAAGGGGTTCTCCGTATCCCCTGGCTGAGGGGAGAGCTGCAGACATCCAAAAAGGCAAAGTTTGCCTTCCTGAAACACCCAGAACTCACAAAACACTACCATGTACTGATTTTCCACACATGACCAAGTGAGGAGTGAGGCGGATGTGGTGGAGAGAAGTCATTAGTTTTTCCAAAATAAAACTTCCTTCTCAATCAGATTACAAAGAAAACATAAAAAAATGTTTTTTTTTAATGTACGAGTGGATGCAGATGTTTTAGTGTCCTGATGATGCTGCTTGTCTTCAGGCTGATTTCAGAGAAAGGACTTCCAGCTCTGCGCTCTCTATTCAAGAACATTCACTTCAAAGGAAAAGGACATGAGGTAGGAGCTGCTGACCCCCCCAAAAAAACCCTTCCTGATGAGAACAGGAGCGCTGAGGGCTTTTGTCCCAACAGGCTGAAGATCTGCGGCTGCTGATACAGAAGATGGAGAACTGGGCTCACAGGCTGTACCCCAGGTTCCAATTTGAAGACTTCATCGATAAGGTGGAAAAGCTGGGCAGCAAAAAGGAAGTGCAGGTGAGGTGGTGGCGGTGTTGCTGGTGGTCTCTGCTGCAGCTCAGCCTCTAACTCGTTCTGCTGCTGAGCAGACTTGTCTCAAACGGATCCGCCTGGACATGCCGCTGATGCACAAGGACTTCATGGAGAAGGATGGTGAGTGATGGAGAACGTTGGGTGGAGGAAATGTGCAGCAGGTGTGAACAGAAACCTGAGCAGCTTTTCCTGTAGGTGAAGAGGACATCCCTCATGAAATCAACGTGTTTGGAGATCCTGAACTGTTCAGTAACCACACACCCCTGAAGGAGGGGGAGGGCCTGAGCCACTCCACCCCAGCCCCCGCTGCCCCCTCCCTGACAGAGGAACAGCGCAGACGCATGGAGTTAAACCGACAGCAAGCCTTGGAGAGGAGGGTGGCACGGCAGCAGCAGCATAATGGTAGGGGACGCCCTGCGACCGAGGAGTTTGTTCAGTCAGATCATTCCAGTAGTGGATTAGATTCAGTTCAAGCATCAGGACAGATGTGTTTGGATGATTATAACACGCAGACGGTCAAAAACACATCATGAGTGGACCTCCACCATGTTTCACTGTCTAAACTATTTTATAAACAAAAACACAATGTGTCTTTTTATGGGCTCAAATCAGGATCAGTTTAAAGTCAATGACAAAACCGAGTTGGAAATGTGAACATTCTAAAATGGACAGTTTTAAACTCCAAAGTACACTTGAAGGAAATATTGAACATTTCATTGAGTAGTGAAAGCAAAGATGGAGAGAGTAAAAAACAAGTTTAAAATGTCAAAACAGCAGCTGTTGCTAATTAAGATATGTTTGACCTTGTAACACTTTTAGATTTGTCGTTTTTTTCTCAAAATATTCGATTTCTTTCAAGTTTATAACCTGTTCAGTATTCCCTCGCTATATTGCGGTTCATCTCCACTGTTTGGCCAATTTTTTTCAGTGCAACTCTGTTCCCCCCCTTTTTCCTAGTGCTTTGCATTCTGCGTCCTGATTGGCTGTTGACAGTCAATCAATCTCCCCAATGCTTTGTCTCCTCTGTAGAACGGATTCAGCTCTCGAATCGACATAAACTTTAGATCGCGATCAGATCTTTGTGCTCATTCTAGAATCCTGAACTCATTTTTTATTAGAGTTTTAACTTGAGGGAAAAGTGGGGAAAATGTTCATGTCTGTCTGAGGAAAGTGAATAAAGTGAGGAGTTGTACAGCCTTAACATCTGTAATTGTAAAAAAATAAAGATGAAGACTTGACTTATTTCATGTATCGCGGGTTATTATGGTTTGATCTCGTACTCCTTGGCTGAGCACACACAGCATCTCCTGTGCTTCTCCTTCAACAGAACTTTCACTCTTAAGCTGATGTCAGATTTCTTCTAAAGAAATTCACATTCATATTTCTAAAAATTAATCACGTTTTCTGTCTCCAGATGCTTCAGACTCTCAAAGTTTCATCCTGGATGATTCCACCGACCGAGCTGAGAAGGTGGAGGATCAGGATCAGGATCTCCAGTCCTCCGTCACTCAGCTGTCAGTCACAGACCCTGAGCGCTGTCCTGCAAACCCCCAGCCCCCTCCTCACGAACCTCCAAGTGTCCTGAAGACGTGTGAGCCGGATCAGGAGGAGATCCACATGAGACCACCTCCTGCAGCAGCCGAGGAGGACCAAGGCTGTCATGTAGATCAAGAATCCTAATGACTGAAGGTGGAGTTCCAGCGTTGTGCTTGATGGGACATCTGTTAATGACACACTGATGTCATTTCTATTGATCAATGATTGATTTTGGGCTGGAAACTGTTCTTTTCAGAGGATTTTCTCTGATCTGTTTATCTCCGTGAACAGTGTTGTATTGTTTTTTTTTTAAATTCTATAAAATAAAGCTTCATAAACAATACGGTTGGATTCAGAGATCTAAATGCTTCTAATAAGGAAATGACTACATAAGAACAGCAGGTTAGTCTCACATTAAAGCTCTTGATAGTATTTGTTTTCAATAAAAACTTCTGAGCTTGCAATAGTTAGGTTTTCAAACCCTTTCAGTTCTAGAAGGTTTTCTGCTTCACTCAGGTTCACTCAGACAACGGCAATCTGGACTCTGGGTTCTGAGATGATTGAACCCAATAATCTGGACTCCGTCTAGGTTTGGGCTGCTTCTAGTACACACAGCCTCTTTTTTGAGTTTGTTGTTGGGATGCAGAGTGGTTAGCACTCTCTCTTGCCAGTGAGAAGGCAGTGGTTTAAATCCCGGCTGGTTTCTCTACAATGGGTTTTCTGCTGCCACTCCCAGTCTAAAAACCATCAGGGAAACTGGAGTTCTGTATCATGGACACATCAACCCATTAAAAACCTAGAGTCTGATGTGGGATAACATGAATCTATGAGTACTTCACACCTCACTGGTAAAAATAAATAAAAACAGATGTTTTTTTTACAAGTTTTAATACATTCTTGGGTTTTTAAATCTGTCTCTTCACAATAAAGAGTTTTTTAAAGAACCTTTTCATTTGTGATGGCTGGAGAAGAATATTTACTGGCACGTCTTCAAAGGGTCAGTGACCTTTAGAACCATCTGCTCGGTGGCTTTGGGCAGAGTTTCTAAGTCCATCAGGGCCATTTATTAGATTTTGTAATTCTGCCTCCAGGTGATCACATTTTATATCATGACAAAAAGGAACGCCTGAAAACAGTGTAATGTCATGTGTTATTATTGAAATTAAAGCTGCAGCTTTAAAGAGGATTGAGCACAACATCTGATAGGTCACAGTTTTTAGTGTAACACAGACTATTATGCTACACAGGCGCTGCTAAAACAGTGGATTCAATTCTGTTATTTAGAAACTACAGTTTTTATGAATGTCCTATGAATTAATCTTGTTGTATTTCTCCGCCGCGTCTTAAAGTCTGGTCTGTGAAAACACTGTCCAAGTGTAAACTGGTCCGTGATCACAGAGGACACACAGAACAGCTAGCTAGCATCATAGCATTAGCGACTAACAAGCTAGTATCATAGCATTAGCGACTAACAAGCTAGCATTATAGCATTAGCGACTAACAAGCTAGTATTATAGCATTAGCAGCTAACAAGCTAGCATTATAGCATTAGCGACTAACAAGCTAGTATCATAGCATTAGCACCTAACAAGCTAGCATCATAGCACTAGCAGCTAACAAGCTAGCATTATAGCATTAGCGACTAACAAGCTAGTATTATAGCATTAGCAGCTAAGTTTACACAAACATTTACTCTCCATGTGGTGACTAACCCTCTAACTTACTTGCCTTAAATGCTCGTGACTAGCGAATGTTAATTTCGGACCCTTCAAAATAAAAGTCTATCGCGATATCGATAGCTTTCGTTTTATCGCCCAGCCTTATTTCTAAGCGAGTATTAGAGCCTCATGCTGAAAATGGTTAGAAAAACAACAGAAAAGGAGTTTGAAAACAGGGGACATGCTTTAAATGAGTTCAAAGGGAAAGTGATGAGCACAAGTGATGAGGTGCCAAAAATGAACATTTTATTTGAAATGATCTGCATTAATAGAAAAAATATTTCAGTCTTTTCCTACATTCATGTCAAACTTCAGGACAACAGAAGTGATGGATCTGAGACCTGAAACATCTGAAGAGAGTTAGCAGGATAACAGGGCTACGAATGGGTCAGTCTTCTGTGATGCCAATCATTTCTGATCATTTCTGATATTGGACGCCTTAAAGGTTATCATCCCTCAAGCTTCTTTGATACAATGTAGTTTATCTATACATTAAATGTGTGGTGTTGATTTTAAAATCAAATCAACAATCTTGCATTGTCTTTGCTGACCCCTCCTCAGCTGAAATCTGGGGGTTATCTTCGACAGGTGTTTTAAATTTGACAAACAAACTGAAAAAAGGGACCTTTTATCATTTGCACCTTTTAACAGAAGTGAAGCAATCAAATCAGGATCAGTTTAAAGTCAATGACAAAACCGAGTTGGAAATGTGAACATTCTAAAATGGACAGTTTTAAACTCCAAAGTACACTTGAAGGAAATATTGAACATTTCATTGAGTAGTGAAAGCAAAGATGGAGAGAGTAAAAAACAAGTTTAAAATGTCAAAACAGCAGCTGTTGCTAATTAAGATATGTTTGACCTTGTAACACTTTTAGATTTGTCGTTTTTTTCTCAAAATATTCGATTTCTTTCAAGTTTATAACCTGTTCAGTATTCCCTCGCTATATTGCGGTTCATCTCCACTGTTTGGCCAATTTTTTTCAGTGCAACTCTGTTCCCCCCCTTTTTCCTAGTGCTTTGCATTCTGCGTCCTGATTGGCTGTTGACAGTCAATCAATCTCCCCAATGCTTTGTCTCCTCTGTAGAACGGATTCAGCTCTCGAATCGACATAAACTTTAGATCGCGATCAGATCTTTGTGCTCATTCTAGAATCCTGAACTCATTTTTTATTAGAGTTTTAACTTGAGGGAAAAGTGGGGAAAATGTTCATGTCTGTCTGAGGAAAGTGAATAAAGTGAGGAGTTGTACAGCCTTAACATCTGTAATTGTAAAAAAATAAAGATGAAGACTTGACTTATTTCATGTATCGCGGGTTATTATGGTTTGATCTCGTACTCCTTGGCTGAGCACACACATCATCTCCTGTGCTTCTCCTTCAACAGAACTTTCACTCTTAAGCTGATGTCAGACTTCTTCTAAAGAAATTCACATTCATATTTCTAAAAATTAATCACGTTTTCTGTCTCCAGATGCTTCAGACTCTCAAAGTTTCATCCTGGATGATTCCACCGACCGAGCTGAGAAGGTGGAGGATCAGGATCAGGATCTCCAGTCCTCCGTCACTCAGCTGTCAGTCACAGACCCTGAGCGCTGTCCTGCAAACCCCCAGCCCCCTCCTCACGAACCTCCAAGTGTCCTGAAGACGTGTGAGCCGGATCAGGAGGAGATCCACATGAGACCACCTCCTGCAGCAGCCGAGGAGGACCAAGGCTGTCATGTAGATCAAGAATCCTAATGACTGAAGGTGGAGTTCCAGCGTTGTGCTTGATGGGACATCTGTTAATGACACACTGATGTCATTTCTATTGATCAATGATTGATTTTGGGCTGGAAACTGTTCTTTTCAGAGGATTTTCTCTGATCTGTTTATCTCCGTGAACAGTGTTGTATTGTTTTTTTTTTTAATTCTATAAAATAAAGCTTCATAAACAATACGGTTGGATTCAGAGATCTAAATGCTTCTAATAAGGAAATGACTACATAAGAACAGCAGGTTAGTCTCACATTAAAGCTCTTGATAGTATTTGTTTTCAATAAAAACTTCTGAGCTTGCAATAGTTAGGTTTTCAAACCCTTTCAGTTCTAGAAGGTTTTCTGCTTCACTCAGGTTCACTCAGACAACGGCAATCTGGACTCTGGGTTCTGAGATGATTGAACCCAATAATCTGGACTCCGTCTAGGTTTGGGCTGCTTCTAGTACACACAGCCTCTTTTTTGAGTTTGTTGTTGGGATGCAGAGTGGTTAGCACTCTCTCTTGCCAGTGAGAAGGCAGTGGTTTAAATCCCGGCTGGTTTCTCTACAATGGGTTTTCTGCTGCCACTCCCAGTCTAAAAACCATCAGGGAAACTGGAGTTCTGTATCATGGACACATCAACCCATTAAAAACCTAGAGTCTGATGTGGGATAACATGAATCTATGAGTACTTCACACCTCACTGGTAAAAATAAATAAAAACAGATGTTTTTTTTACAAGTTTTAATACATTCTTGGGTTTTTAAATCTGTCTCTTCACAATAAAGAGTTTTTTAAAGAACCTTTTCATTTGTGATGGCTGGAGAAGAATATTTACTGGCACGTCTTCAAAGGGTCAGTGACCTTTAGAACCATCTGCTCGGTGGCTTTGGGCAGAGTTTCTAAGTCCATCAGGGCCAGCTCGCGGATCTCCTCCAAGATGGAGTACAGGTTTGGAGTTTTGCTCTGCAGGAAGTCTCTCTCCTGCCTGGACAGTTTGGGGGTGAGGGCCGCCTGCTGCTGGGCGGACTCAGCCAGCCGCACCACCTCCTGGACCAGCTGCCTGTGGCCCTGTGAGGCTGGCCGCTGAGGCTCCGAGCCGCAGAGGGGCCGGTTGCTGACGACCTCCAGGACCAGAACGTCAGAGTGGCAGTTTGAGGAGTGGACAGAAATACGGACCTGCAGGGAAAGCAAATGTTTCCATGGTTACGCTGGTGCTTCATCAGCTGCTGGACAGCAGGTGGCAGTCACCCTAAAGACAACAGTTTTAAACTCTTTGGTGACCTTTGAATGAATCAATTCAGATCAAGGTTTTCAAGCCAACATGGATAAATGCAAGAAAAGAAACCTGACCATTTAATGAGATGTGGACTGATTCATTTGCTTTTACTGCTAATGAGACTGACTGTTTCAATGTTTGCAATTATTTCTCCACATACTATGCCTAGTGGGCAACCAAACGTTGCCAGATATTTCCACAAGAAACACTTTGCTGAAACATATCCAGAGGGAGATCAGAGGAAAGAAGCCGTGTCTGAACTTTTTCAAGAAGTTGATCTACATATGCTGATTTTGTGGTCGCACAGGAAATGGTCAGGAAACGGAAAGCTGTTCACACATGGAGATTATTTAAGAGTCATTCATTAACATTTATTCTGAAATCTCTCCTAATCTAGCATTTGGAGCAATTTCATCTTCAGTGTCACACTTGACTTGGTCAGTCAATATAGTTCTTTGACCACAAACCCTTCAGTGTCATCTGTTGGTGTCTGTTTTAGACAATAAAACGGCCTGAAAAAATTATTCTGACAAACGTCAGAGTGAGTTTGTCTTTAGGATAAAAGGTTGTGGGATCGATTCCCACCTTCAGCGAATTGGGACTTGACCACCAAGCCAGAAACAAACTGGTGTGCTTTCTGCTCACTCACAGTGATGTGGCTCATCAGCCTGAAGGTGGAGGTGCATCCACCCGAGGTGGTGGTGATGTAGCTGGGGTATCGCTGCACTTTGCCACTCTGCCACTTACAGCTGCCGTCTGGGTCTGCTGACACCACTTGGCCCTCTTTGTTCTTCAAGTACACAGGAGCTTTAATGCCATACCTGAGAACAGACAGAAGTCCAAAGAGGTCACTGACCTGTTGGGGGTGGGGGGTTATGGGACAGCGTTATTTAAAACATAAAAAAATAATCAGAGGTTCCTTCAGCCAAACACAGCAGTATTCAGGACAAACTGTCATCAAACTCGTCTTTGTCCTTTCAGTCTGCAGCCCCCAGAGACTGGAATCCTTTACAGAAATGGACACTTTGATTTCAAAGACAGTTCTTAAACGGAATCTTCATGATCATCTGAAGGCAAAGCGTTGCTGTAATTCTAATTGTTTTAATAAGGATTGTACCCTGATTGTTTCTATGTGTCTCCTTAAACTCCTTTCATGATTCTCTACAAAAGGACTCGCTTTTTGCCGGGCCCCATCAACCTGTCTTCCTGGATGAATAAAAGTTAATAAACATGAATCAACCTGGTAGTTAAAACCCCTACAGTTCTTTCTGCATGTTTTTGCTGTACAAAGCACTCTGACCCCCCCATCCCAAGTCTAAAAGTAACGCAGCCACCACTTAACATGTAAACATTTTAAATACTTACATTGGTATTTGAAAGTTACAGCACAATAAATTCATAGTAACAGCTTACAATTGTAACCTCTGACTTTTTATAAGCTTTTCCACAAAAATGCCATTGAACGTATTGTTTCAGTTCCGAATTCATCACATAACAATAAAATAAAAAACAGCTACAGCCACACTGCTCATGATGCTGTAACCACACCTAATCCCTCTGTAGAAACTCCATGCTCCTGCACGTGGGGGTTCACCCGTACGAGTGACGCTGTTGTTCAGTGACCTTACATCACACTCTAGTCATAAGCAAGGTGTGAGTACTGGTCACCTACTAATCACACACAAATGCTGCATGCATGGGACAACAGAAACAACTCTTTGACTGTCTCATTTCTAACAGTGAGGCTGCACACAAGGAGTGTTCACTTATCATGTGAACAGCACCAACAGGCTGCCTATATGACTAAAAAAATGACAACGCTGTACAACATGCCTTTGTCTCGACCTGTCACCTGCAGAAAAAATGTGCACAAACGTTTTCTCTTTACGGGTTTACTGAGCGGTCTCAGCCCTTGATATTTAGTTTGGGTCACCTGTGTACCCCGTACAGGTTTGACCGTTTTTCACCCACATACATCCCATATCCACCCGTACGGGCAGCTGGGACTAAGGCTTAAAACATGTTTTACTGCATCTGACTGACAACATTTGTTTGATTTCCATGTATTTGAGCTTTCTTTACAAAAGACAAACATGTCCATGAAGAAGCACAACAAAAACCTCCACTTCTATACAGATGACACATGACTTAATCAATCACAAGCAGGGATTTTTCCTCCTAAGTGGAGGGAGTCAGATCAGTTTCTTACTCAGCGACAAACACCAACACGCCATTGTCTCGGATGGAGTAGATGACGGCATCGGCCACACACTGCTGGTCCGTCAGTGGGTCTCTATCCCTAAAGAAGAGGCACTGGAAGAGGCTGGTGGACGCGCTCTGGGCTCTCTGGGCCGTCTGGAAGCATCACAGGGGTCAGAACATGTGACTCCTTTCAGACACCACTCAATCCTAAACAGAACCGACCCAGTTCCTGTTGTTGATGTGCTGAGCCAGTTCCTCCAGCTCTCTGTTGGTGGCCAGGATACCAGCAGGCTCCGTCCCCTTGTCCAGCTCTAGGGCTGCAGTCAAAAGGCGATGGACCACGATGTCTGCGTACCGACGGATGGGCGAGGTGAAGTGCGTGTAGCGGTCCAAAGCCAGACCTGACAGACAGGAACCAGAACTATTCAGAACTGTGTTGTTGCATTTACTGCATCACTGAAGAAAGAAACTCCAGTTGCAACAGCGTTTACAGAAGCAAAACAAAGATGGATCCCCTGTCTGACAGTCTTAATGAAGAAGCCCAAAGAAGGCTGTGTTCACGTTACCGTAGTGGTAGTACTGGTCCTGCGGCTGGGAACCAGTGGAGAAGTACAGAGCCTGTGACATAGCCCGAGTGGCCATCATTCTGAGCAGCCTGTTCACCATGGAGTCCTGCGGGTCCACAGCTCGGTCCAGAGAGTCGGCTAAAGCCTTGTTGGTCCTGCAGGAGCAGAATCAGAGATGTCTGCATGGAATGAACCCTGATTAAGGCTGAAATCACATCAAAATCTGGAATTTAACCTTCATCTGTGGGAGAAAGTCAGTTACATCAAAAGTTTAGTGCAGATGGCCTCACTCTGCAGGTTTTTTTTCATTATTCAGATTTAAGGTTTGATTAAACATAAAATCTTGAATTCCCATACTTTACAGAACTTGTATTACTAAGTTGTTTATTTCTCCTATTAAGAACTAAAGAAGTTTGTCTTCTATAAATGGACGTTGATTCTTTAAGTTTGTATTCTGACAAAGCATTTTTTGCTGATGCTTTTAACCCCCCCCTCCCGTCCAGCTGAGCAGTTCTACATTCTTAAGGAAGCTGCTGTGAAGTTTCCAGCAGCAGGAGCTTCACCTGGTGTCCATGCTGAACCCCATCACCTTGGCCGTGTCCACCAGCTGCTTGAACAGCTCCTGCCTCGGCGGTGGATGACGCCTTAGCAGGGCACAATTCGGGAAGGACTCCTGAATTTTCCGCGCCACCCAGTGGTTAGCATAAATCATGCACTCGGCCACTGTCTCGTGGACCTCCAGGGGCTGACGGGGAACCAGTGCAGTGATGTTCTTGTCTTTGTCCAGCTGGGCTCGGACCTGAAACCAGAACCGTGAAACCCCTCACACATGTCCATGTCAGGTTCATTCTGTAAGAACAAACTCTCTAAAAAGTACTTTTCCAATAAAAATCTATCTGACATTTTAAACTCCAACAGCATATCTTACAAGGTCATGTGTGTTGTTTAAAGTTCCACTCCAATCATCTTTTGATTCATTGTGTTTCAAGTGTTCCCAGTGCTGCTTGTAGGCAAAATCAAAAAGCCAGCGTTGTTCTCTAGGACATAGTTTCTGCAGAGCAGCAGGAGTTCATTAGAAATTCACCTCTTTTCCCATGCTCCCTTTCTTTACATACTCTCCCGTTAGCTTACGGCCCCTCACAATCCCAAACTGACATTAGCAGTGCAACAAAAATCCAAATGGAGTGGAGCAGGGAGCTGTCCACTCTAGCACCTACGTCAATACTTGAACTTTTGTCAAACGACATTTTTTTCATTTGCTCCAGATTCAGATTCACAACAAACTGAATAAAGACATATTCAGAAACACAATTTTGAGCCTAACGTTCAGTTTGTGTACTCCATCATGAGAAAAATGATGCAAAATACAAAAAACACAATTTTCTTGGAGTGGGTCTTCAAATAAAAAAGGTGGAATTGTGTCTAAGCATTCTCTGCTTTACAATCTGTGCTTTTCCAGAGCGACCTCAAATGAGTTTATCCATTCATGAATGTGATAAAAGCTCTGCACACATTCTCCACAGATATAAAGTTTATAAAGTGGGGACAGAAGCAGGGGAAAATCTGGGTCCAGGTTAATGTTAACCTGTGAAGTTCAATGGATATACTGCATATGTAGTGTGAGAGTTAAGATGAAAGAACTGCATAGTCAAGGTTAAATCTGTTACATCAACACTTCATTTTTTTGAGGACAAAGATTTAGTTCTGTTTAATTCAGCACCATAGACAGCTCCATTGTCCCTTCATCTGCTTGATCTTCCTGGTTCTTTGAAGGACATCCCACCTACATCAGACATGCTTCTGATGGACTCTGGAAAATGACCTCCTTTGTGTTTTGCAGATTAGATTTCTGGTATGTTTGCATACAGTGATCCCTAGCTATATTATGGTTTACCTTTCACTGTCCTGCAGACTTTTTTCTATGCAATTTTGCATGCTTTAAAAAAGAAAAAAATCCCAGTACATTGCGTTCTGCATCCTGATTGGCTGATGACCTTGTAAATGTTCTCCATTATGTGTTTCTGTTGCAGAGTGAGTTCAGTTTGACCACATTTACATCACATCTTTCTATCCTGGACCTTTTACCTTTGAAGGTTTGAACTTTGAGAGTTTAAACAAGAGAGATACGTGTGAAAATGTTCAAGTCTGTCTGAAAAAAGCGGATAAGGTGTGTAGTGAGGAGTTTTACAGCCTTAAAACATCTGTAATGCGACTTCATTGGATTTCATCTATCATGGGATTTTTTAGAACATTACTCCAGCAATAAACAATTATTGCAATAAGCTTTAATGTAATATCAGTTAATCAAATAATGCAAGAATGTAATCATTTCACTGTAAATGACTTCAGATGGATCCTAATGTAAGAATTGATGTTTATCAACAATGGTTTCAACTTTATCTTTGTTAAATCCCTGTTAATGTGAAAAATGTTTTTCATAACCAAATCAAATTAGTTTTAAATGGAAATGTGAAAAATGAGAATTGACTTTAGAATGAAGAACTTGTGGATCAAACTGATCTGGTATTTTGGAGGTTACAGCAAGGTCCTTGTCACCTACATCGGTGATCCCCAACTGTTTTCAGGCCACAGACAGGTCTGTGCGAGGTGTCTGATTATGTTTTAGTTTCTAGTGTCTCTCTAACTTCTGAGGGTAGAAATGTGACCCGGTACCAACTGTCCAGGGGTGGGGCACCACTGACCTTTGGCACTCAGAGGCACACAGCTTAGCTTCAGAACATCTGATCATTTTCAGGTGTGACCTCACAGGTCATGCTGTGTGGACCAACATTGCTGCTCCTTCCATCATTTGGTTGGAGTTGTGATCGGGGTTATTGTGCTCACCGGCAGCACCAGCGCTCCACAGGGAACTGTTCTCTCTCCCCTTCGATTTCCTCTCTACACGTCTGACTTCCGGTAAAACTCTGAAGAATACAATCTCCTGAATTTTTCAGATGACACAGCGAATGTAGCCTGGACTAGAGAAGAGGGCGATTACAGGAGTCTGGTCGAAACCTTCAGAGAGTGGTACCAGAGGAACATGCCCCACCTGAATATTTCCAAAACCAAGGAAAGGATCCTGGACTTTTGTACGGGTGCTCCACCACCCCAGCCTGTCTTTATTGGAGTGCAGGTTGAGGTAGTCTCCACCTACAAATAAATACTTGGGTCTGCAGTTGGACTGGTCTACCCACAAAAGGGTAGTATAAAAAGAGACATAGCAGGTTGTATTTCCAGAGGAGATTGGCCAGCTTCAACATTTGCTCAAAACTTCTACATATGTTCAACCAGTCAGTCATCTCCAGCATTCACTTGTATCGCGCTGGGGAGGCAGTGCAACAAAAAAAGGACCAGAGAGACTGAACAGACTGGTCAGGAGAGCGGAGTCCATTGTTGGTGCGAGTCTGGACTGTGTGGAGACAATGGTGGAGGTAAATTCAAAGCAGTGATGAGCAACATGAAAAGCCCTCTGAACTCTGCCCTCTCCAAACAGAAGAGCTCCTCCAGCAACAAGCTGCTCTCTCTAAAGAGTCACATAGAGAGGCTGAGACTCCATCAGACTCCATAATTCCACAGTTGGAAGCATTGTAACTTCTTAATCCATCCATCCATCCGTCCGTCCTTCCATCCGTCCGTCCATCCGTCCGTCCATCCATCCATCCATCCGTCCATCCATAGGTAGAGTTTTGAACAGGATGGAGGATAAAGAACATGAAGACCATCTCTCCATTACCATCTTCAATGCAACCGGATAAACTGCATTTGAATGACTGGTGAGAACAGTCATTACAGCTTCCTGGTTAATTAAATCAGATTACTTATTGAGTAATCAGAACCATGAGCATCAGTGAACACGGTCTGCTGCTACTTGGATTAAACAGATATGAACTTTTACAGGTTCTTATCTTTTGAAAAATAAAACAGGTTGGTCATTGAGGTTACTTGAGAATTTTAACCCGTTTTCTTAAATATCCCTTAAATGTCTTCATCTTTCCTGTCTCAAGCCAACCAAAGAAGCAGGAGAAGGGAAGATGTGACAAACTACAGTACCTCCACTCCCTCCAGCTCCAGAGCTCCACCACGGTCCCGCTGCAGCCGCAGGTGCCTGGCGACCCGTGTCAGCATCTCCAGCGCCTGGATGAGCTGGGCCAGCTTCAGGTCCTTCTCCTCAGAGCAGAACTGCTCCAACTCCGGCACCCGGACCTCCTCTCCGTTCAGCAGCGCCTGGGCCAGCTCATAGTGGAGTTGGTAAGTGGAGCGGATCACGGTGCAGCCGTACCACACGCTCCTGACGGCCAGGGTCGCAGCATCCAACTCCCACAAGACACTCATTGCATACCTGAAACCCCCAGGGCAGTGTTACAGGAATGCACAGTCACACAGTGAACCCAGGGGGGCGCACACTGACCTGTCGAGTCCCCCCAGCAGTGAGCACAGGTCTGCACTGAGAACAGCCGGCAGCATGTCGTACCTGCGGTCTGCCAGGTAGTAGGTGGTGGCTCTAAAGAAGTCAGAATAAAAGCTAAAGATGCAGCCATTCCAGATGAGAGGAGTTTGGGAGGATTCTACCCCTCTTTGGTAACAAACAAAAGTCACACTTTTAAAAAAAATGTTCACACATTAAAGGAAAAAGTTTTAATATGTAGCTGTCCTATCTTACTGAAAGGACTTTCAAAATAAAGGCCTAATAAAGTTAAGGAAAGCTGTTGGTCAGAGGACAAACACTACCGGAGAGAAACATAATACTTTAGAGTTACTAAATTATTTTCTTCAGGAAGTTTTTGTTTATAAAAGTTTTGTTTTTCGACATTTTTGAACTTTGTCAACATTTAAAGACATCCTAATTTATCTTTTATTAGTGCATTTTTAATTTAGAAACTGCTGATTTCTGACTTTCTGTTTTGTCATGTCACATGAAAACTATCTGTTAATTTAAATCTAAAATGATCAAATGTCTGCACGTGCATGCACGCACACATACTAAAGAAAGAACCAGTGTGCTTCCACAGAACACATCAAACATCTAAGGTCACATGGACACCCATGGTGACCCTCGCCTGCTCCACCTGCAGCTGGGTCCTTACCGAGTGCGTGCCTCCAAATCCGTGAGTGAGCCCTTGGCGACGAAGTGGGTGACGTCAGCGATGTGCACTCCCAGTTCCAGCAGCGTCCCGTCAGCGAGGCTGCGCACTGACAGCGTGTCGTCCACGTCCTCACAGCCCAGAGGGTCGATGCTGAACACCAGGTGAGAGTCTCTGAGGTCACGCCTCTTAGCCACCTCAGCAGGGTCCACTGACCATGGCTGCTCAGGAGAGCTGAGGGGCATCTCTTTCATCTGAAGGCATCATCACAGGTAACCATGGCAACAATGAAGCCTGATATGGATTTTCTCTTCATTTCATGTTAAATTTGACTTTTATTTTGAGCAGATAAGTTACCCATAATGCACTGAGCCCACAGAGTGCCTTTGAATGAGACTGCTGATTATTTTAACACCTTCTCAAAGCAGACACCTTGCAGTCTTTAAAACTAAGCATGATTTTCCAAATGTGGTAGTTCCTTCAATGACCTCTAGAGGCTGGTTTTGAAAGGGGAGTACTTTTCCAATGACTTATTGACAGCGTATAAAAAAGACTTTGCAAAAAAAAAATCCTCCACAAGAAAAATGTTTCAGCTACAAATACTGTCAAAAAGAGAAAGGTGTTTTTTTGTTTCAAAAAGAGAGGTTAATATTTTTCCTTTTTAAATGGACAGATTATCCCTCTAACAGTTCATCACAGAGATGCACAATTGATGGGATTTTCACCTGAAGCACTGTAGAAAGTGCAGCAAACCTGAATATGGAAGTTAACTTTGTAATTCAGAGGGAAGGGTCTGATGATGAGGAAAACAAACCTGAATGAAATGGACATGTTTTCTGTCAAGTTGGTTTGAAATATTAATTAAAAATATCTTGGGAGAAATGACTGAAAATCCCAAGTAAATGGTGAGTTGTGGATTTAGCTGCATGAAGAGCTTGCATAGAAAAGAGCAGGACTTCTGC
This sequence comes from Oryzias celebensis, assembly GCA_014656515.1. Taxonomy (NCBI): domain Eukaryota; kingdom Metazoa; phylum Chordata; class Actinopteri; order Beloniformes; family Adrianichthyidae; genus Oryzias; species Oryzias celebensis. The sequence continues at coordinate 66,904 of BNCR01000101.1, read as the reverse complement.
TTTTTAAAAATGTCTTTTTTTTCATTCAAGCAGAGATCTGCAAAGGCATTTCAAAACAAGATTGTTTTTAAATGAAAATTAAATGGGGAGTGGCAGTGAGGTGCCTGCCAAGGGACCGTCTACATTCAAGAGCAAGCTCAGGGGAAAGTGATAAAGAAGGAAATCTATGCGGTCTCAAAAACTACCAAAATAAATAAATATTTACATTGATTTGAGCTTGTCATCAAAACTCGAGAGTTCTGGGGATCCTAACGCTACAGTCACCAAACGTTATCACATGACTAGTTTAATTAGTAAAGAGTTAACTATTTTTACTTGATCATTGAAGCTACATTATAACAATGCTCTGTTTAAGTGTTAAATGATAAGATTAATGAAATACAAATCGAGGAAAACTGTGATCTGCTACATGTGTTTTTTTTTTTTTTTTTTTAATGTTTTACAAAAGTATCGAATTGGAACTCTGTATAGATACTCAAAATAAAATGACTACGAATCAGAACAAGGCCAAAATAAAAAACCCTGATGTGTCAAATCTCAGGACATCTCTGTGTTCAGGTAATAAAGTGTTTGTAATGTGATAAATGTGATGAAACAACCATGTTTTATGTTCCCTCTGCCTTAAATGAAGCTCAAATTTGTATTTCATCCTCTCAACATTTTCCATAGATGGTTTCAGAGTTGGTCTGTTTCTGACCTGAGCTTCTGAGAAGGGCGGCACATAAATGCAGTTCTCTATAAGGATGGTCTGGACCTCGGTCTCCAGCTCCCCAGCCCGACCCAGAACCTTCACGCTGTGGCCGTTGGGATAGAGCGACGTGCTCTCCCAGGAATCCAAGCGAACCACCACTCTGTGGTCCTGTGTGAGGGGGGGTGGGATGGGAGGAGGGCGGCAGCAGAAAACAAAATCATGAGCATCAGTGAACACGATCTGCTGCTACTTGGATTAAACAGATATGAACGTTTACAGGTTCTTATCTTTTGAAAAATAAAACTGTTTTATTTAAAAGACAAAACATTCCAAATATTGTGCTGATCCCAACTGTAGATCCATATACATGTTCCTTTAATATTCTGTCATGGGAACACCACTGAAGTCAAATGCATGTTTTTGTGGTGTTCCTCCAAAGGAAATATTGGGTGTGTGAGCACACGCCTGGTGTCAACGGGGCCAGGAGTCCAACCTGCAGAGTCTCTGCCTGCTGGGTGCTGATGCGGATCTTGGGGATCCGACGATCCCAGGGAATGGTGAGGACTCGTTGGCAGTTTCTGCTCTGTGACTGAGTAGCGTCCCTGCAGGGGAACGTCACAACGTAATCCCTCCAGTTCCTCTGCAGGACCCCCACCACCCGACCTGTCGGATCAGACAAACAAGTCACAGCCAGGGTGTGGCACTGCTGGAGAGCTCACGTGCTAAATCTGTTTCAGAGTCCGGAGATGCTGAACCTAATCCAAATGCATTCAGGTGTCTGTCTGACCTTCTGCCAAAAGAATTTTTATTTCAAACATGAGCATATACAGTGAGGCAAATAAATATTTGAACACCTGTATATCAGGTAGAAAGACAAAAATCAAGTCAAAAACCTGTTAGTCTGCCTTTAAATAGTCCACCTCCACTTATAATCCTTAATCAGAAGCACCTGTTTGAGGTGGTTAGGTGCATAAAGACACCTTTCCATCTCATTCAACCAGTAGGACTCCAACTACTACCATGGCCAAGACCAAAGAGCTGTCCAAATACACCAGAGACAAAATCGTACACCTCCACAAGGCTGGAAAGGCTATGGGGAAATTGCCAATAAGCTCACTGAAAAATGATCAACTGTTGGAGCAATTATTAGAACATGGAAGAAGCTAAACATGACTATCAATCTCCCTCGGACTGGGGCTCCATGCAAGATCTCACCTCATGGGGTCTCAGTGATCCTAAGAAAGGTGAGGACTCAACCCAGAACTACAAGGGAGAAGCTGATCAATAACCTGAAAAGAACTGGGACCACTGAAAGGTTCCCCTGCTTAAACCAGCACAGGTCCAGGCCATCTTAAGTTTGCTAATGACCAGAGGAGTCATGAGAGAAAGTCATGTGGTCAGATGAGACCAAAATAGAACTTTTTGGTCTGAATTCCACTTGTCGTGTTTTGGAGGAAGAATAATGATAAGTACCATCCCTACTGTCAAGCATGTGGGTGGCAGCATCATGCTATGGGGGTGTTTTTCTGCCTATGGGACAGGACGACTGCAATGCATTAAGAGAGGATAAGCGGAAACATGTACTGTGAGATTTTGGAGAACAACCTGCTTTCCTCAGTTACGGCATTGAAGATGGGTCATGACTGGGTCTTCCAACAAGACAACGACTCGAGAATTTTCGCAAGCATGTAAACATTTTCATCTATAGCTTTAAAGGTCAAATTAATTATAAATATATAGATTGTATCCATTAAAGTAAGAGAACTGGTTTCACCACAATGTTAGTTGAAGCCTTTATGTATCGATTAGTGGACTATGAATGGAGCTGTGTATTGAACATTGTGAGAGGGAAAGATACACAACCCTAGTTCTCACTTTAAAAAGTAGTCGAAAACAGTTTTGGCCTGAAAAAGTACCAGAAAAAAACATTATTCAGTTTGAAGAATGGAGAATGATTTTCTATGTTCATGATCAATCATATTTTTGAACCAGCATTTGTCTAATGTCTGTCAGCTGGCTTGTGTTGGTCTTGGAACAATTGATCACAGACGTTCCCGACCCAGAACAGCTGATAGCATTTGTTTACAAATAGTTTCATGAACAGTTTAAAGAAACTTTGTAGAATTAAGATGAAGGCACTGTGGGGATTGGTTTTATGTTCCACCTCTTCTGGAGATCATGAAAACAAGTAAGGATGTTTAACCCTTCAACCCTGGAGATGTTGTCAGCCACACCAAAATAACACACCCTTTGACACATCGTAACTTTATGACCAATTACATGATCTATGTGAATCAGCTGATTGCATAGGAGCATAAAGCCGCTTTTGTACGCATCAAAATCCCCTGATTCATGTTGATCACGTAAACATTTCCCTGCTGTGCAGTGTTGGATATCAGCTTTTCTCAGTTTCAGAACCCGCTGCCATTATGGTAATTGCATAAACGCTTGAGCAGTTATGGCAGTCGAGAGAATGTAGACGGTGGTAAAGGGGTCTCTTACCCGTTGGCATTGGGTTTTCCCGGGTGTCGTCTGCACTCCTGTCATCCCCCTGTCCCTCTGTCAGAGCATTTACTCTCCCCCTCCACTCACTGTTCGGCAGCAGCTCCACCGCAACCACATCTCCGTGCACGGCTCTGTTGCGGTTCTTGCCCCCGTGCACCAACACACCCGAGCTCAGATCTGACGGGGCAGAATTGCTGTGGAGGTTCATTCAGCTGGAACACAGATGCCTCCTGAGCCATTCTTACCCATCGACTTGCTGGGCGAGCCCTCCATCAGAACCAAAGCTTCGCTCTGCGCTCTGTGTTTGTTCACGCTCAGAGTTCCCTAATGGATCACAAAGAAAACAGGAAAAGTATTTTTGATAGTGGTGTGAGGATGATCTACAAGTGTCAAACATTATTTCTTAGCATGAAAAACAAAAGGTCACATAAGTGAAATCAAAAGGCAGTTTTTAAATAGGTTGGTCTCCATCAGTCTGCCAGGAAGATGGTGTTAGTGTTTCTAGATCCTGGACTGAAGTTCTCTTTTTGCTTTGTTGAACTTTCACTGTAAACTGGGGGAAATGTGATTGCTTTCTCCTGTTTGGTTAGGATCAGGAAGACAGGTCAGATCATGTCATTTATTTTCCTTGTTTGTGAGAGGTCAGGTAGAGCTTTTGATATTTGGGTTAGTTACGTCTATTATTTTGGCCTTGATTTACCCTGAACTTAAATGTTTGTTGCTATTTTTACATCTGGGACAAAAACCTTTTTGTGTAATATGGTAAACTGTCTTGGCGGCTTTATTAATGTATTTATGGTGACATAGTTTCTGTAAAGCAGCAGTTGTTCATTAGAAATTCGACACAGAGTTGTGAGAGGGCTGTTGGCATTGAAGTAAGCCTCCACTGATATCCCATCATCTCTTTGTTTACACTCTCTTCAGCTCCCTTACAGCCCCTCACAACCCCAAGCTAACAGTTAAAAAAGAATTGTGAACAAAAATGGAGCTTTCAGCCGTACAGTTTTGAACCAGATTCCAGCTCAGACAAGGAAAATAAAGGCATACATGGATCTTTTTGTCTGCAGGTGGATGCATCAGCATGGAGCGCAGTTGCTAAACTAAACTCACTAGAGAGAGCTTTGTAACTGTAGGTTTTTGTTTACTGAGTCATCCCGATTGGAATTTTAAAAAGTACTTATAAAACACAGTTTAAAAGGACCTGTATCATGCAAAATCAACCTTTTTGATATTTTAAAGTGTGTTTTTCATGTTAATTCCTTATGAAAACAATCTCAAAGCGGCATTTTGCGCTATTTACACATTTCTAAGTTTCCTCTAAAACCCTGCTCTCTGAGCACCAGCCCTTCCCAATCCACAAAAAACGGCTAGGTCCTGATATTGTAGAGCTGGGCGATATATCCATATAATCGATTATTTCAATTTTTTTTTTTTTTTAAGACAATTCATTTTTTAAAAATCAAGATTTTTATTTTCCCAGCTCTCTGGTTTCTTGGGCTTCCGTTGTTCGGAGTAAAGTCAGCCCATCTGTCGCTTGCAACGAGCAGACATGAAAACAGCAGCAAGCAAAGAGGAGCTTTTGGCCCAATTCCATGTCCATTTCTCCCCGTATTTTTGGCCGATCACTGCTCCTGCTCCGGCTCCAATATAACAACGCCACATCAAAGTTCATCGCTGCCATGGATCGCTGCTTCAACGCCCGACACCGTTCCAGCAACGCCATGTCCGCTCGTAAGACGCTTATGCAACATGTAGTTGCCGCCAGTGCAGCGCTGGTGAAGCAGCGGTGATCCAGCGTTCAGGGTTTCTGCGTTGGTTTAGCGGAACCAAGCGTCCACGGACTTGCTCTAGCAGAACCAAACTTTGACTGGGTGTCGGTGGAGCGGGGGTGAGCGTTACCGGAGCAGAGAATGGAGCTCTCCTCACCGCTGCAATATTTTGAGGAGGTCAAAACTTTTGGAGGAAACCCTCGGGGGACATCAGCAGTGGCTGAGCGCATGCGGCGTTGCTTTGACGGAAGCCAACTTGTGTTAAACGGTGATGAACGGTCATGAGCTGTGAGGGGTTTTTTCACCGCTCCAGGAACGCTTCAGCGACGTTGGGGCGGTGTGACCGGGCCCTTAGCTCAGACTGACGGAGCAGCAGGACCTGCTGGTTTTTAACGGGATCCAAACACAAATTGAAGATAAACCTGCTGGACTCACAGCAGCAACAGAGTTGAATAAAAAGTGTTTATTTGGAGACAGCGGTGTTGTGACGCACTGATGTCATCATTCTATGACGCTATATGCTATGCTAACGAGCTGTTCGGCTTGTTAAACTGGTTTTAAGTCAGAGAATATTTCCACAGCGCGCACTTCAGGACATGGCAGATAAATACAACAAACTTAATTCATAGGACATTCATAAAAACTGTATTTTCTAAATACAATAACACATGTGAATGCGCTTTGAATAAAACTTTATTAACATTATCTAACCTTACAGAGGCGGTGTTGAGCTGAAAAAGGCCCCCTCATGAGAGCGCCACATCATTACTGTCAATGACATAACAATCCAAAACATGGTGGAAAAAAGATGGCAGCGTAGAGAGTGGTTGGTTTCTCCGAGCTCCTCACCACTTCATTGATATTTTCATCATAACTCCAACAAAACTGGCATTGGCGTCATTCTAAAGCTTGGCCTTTGATTATGAACATGGATGAATATTTTTTGAAGAGCCAGGACAAGATGCCACCGAAAGAGAACAGAAAATCGGCTAAAACGAGCAAATCCGAAGCTACTGCTAGCATGTCTAGTGTGCCTTCTGTAGCCGAGGAGCAACAGGCGCTAAGTGACACCGAGTGCGCCCTGGATCCAGCTTTCCGTCAAACTATACAAGCGATAACTGCGAACATAACAAAGGTGATTGACGAGATTCTGGGACCACTTTCCCGGTTGCTGGAGACCCATTCTCAACAGCTGAAGGAAATCCAGGAACGAACGACTGAGATGGAGGTTCGGGTCTCCGCCACTGAACATACTTCCGACGCGGCCGAAAGGCGGATCAAAGCGCTTGAAAGCCAAATACAGGCTTTGACGGAGCATGTTGATGACCTGGAGAACAGAGGGAGGAGAAAGAATATACGGATCATCGGCCTACCAGAGGAGACGGAGGGAGGGAACCCAACAAGATTTTTCGAGTCCTGGATCCCCACCCTGCTCGGGCTTGAGACCAAAACCGGTCGAGTTAAAATTGAAAGAGCGCATCGCACCCTCGCCCCCAACCCGGCTCCGAATCAGCGACCACGTCCCGTCCTGATTAGATTTCACAACTTTGTTGACAAGCAGCGGGTCTTGGACGCCGCAAGACGCAGCGGGTCTATAAAATTCAAGGAGTCAAGCATCATGTTTTTTCAGGATCTGTCTGCTGCAGTCATGCGCAAGCGGAAAGGATTTGATGAGGTCAAAAAACATCTGCGGGACATCGGTGCCAAATACATGATGCTGTACCCTGCCTCCCTGAGAATCCTGCATAACGGAGAGGCCAGGAGCTTCGATTCACCTGAAAAGGCCATGGCCTTTGCTGTTACCCTAAAATAATCTGCATGTGAGTCACAGGCTTCTCTGGGTCTTATTTTTTCCTTTTTTTTCTTCTTCTCCTTCATTTGTTAATCCCTGCTCAGTCTAAGAATGTTCAGTTAATCAGATGCTGTATGGAAGTTTGTTTGGTTTGACTTTGCTCAGTTGCATCTTAGGGTGGCTTCAAATTAGTAAATTGCATTAGGCATTAGTTAATGCCACATTATTATTCAACCAGGTTCGACTCTTCTTTTAAAGAGTGTGTTTTTTTTCTTTTTTTCTAAATCTTTATTTTATTACTCTTCTAAGGGTGGTTACCAACATAATTCATGTGGTATTTTTGTGTGGGAGCCTTAAGAGAAACTAACTGGGAGAGTGTGTAAGAGTATGGAGAGGATTATGGTATCCCACTGGTTCCTGAGTGGGAAAGATTCCTTTTATTCTGCTGTTGGCACATGCGTCTATGTTATATGTTTTACGTTTTGTCTGTTATGTGTTTTTTTTTTTCCTGGGTCACAGTCGGGTACAAAATCAATACAAAACTTACAATGCATCGGGGAGCCTACATTTTCTTAGTGAAAAACACTATGGTTTTTGACACAGTGAGAGTGTGCACTTGGAATATTAAAGGAAGCCATTCACCCATTAAAAGAAAGAAGATTTTGTTATCCCTGAAAAAAGAAAAGGTTGACATCGCTATGCTGCAAGAAACCCACCTGAATGATGAAGAGCATTTAAAGTTACAACAGTGTGGCTTTGATCAGGTCTATTTTTCCTCCTTTACCAGTAAAAGTAGGGGTGTGGCAATACTAATTAGAAAAAACTTACCAATTAAGGTGTCCAAATGTATTCAAGATAAGTATGGGCGGTTTGTACTTATTTCAGCCTCCTTACATGGGCAAAATCTTGCTCTCTTGAATGTTTATTATCCCCCAAACCACCCCCTCAATTTCTTAGTGGAAGCTTTTGCCAAGATATCTGATTTCGCAGTGGAAAACACAATAATTGGAGGTGATTTTAACTGTCTTATGAACCCTTTGATAGATAAATTACCTGCTGGAAACTCACCCCCATCAAAGCAGTCAAGACAAATTACCGGACTCTGCGAGGACTTGGGTTATGTGGATGTATGGAGGTCGCTTCATCCAGGAGAAAAAGAATTCACCTTTTTTTCTAACCCTCATAAATGCTATACAAGAATTGATTTTTTCTTTGCCCCAAAACAACTCTTACAATCCATAGTTTCTTGTTCAATAGGTAATATTGTAATATCAGACCATGCAGCAGTATATTTAGATGTTTCATTTAAAAAACCACCAAAAAATCCTACAAACTGGAAAATGGACAGTACACTTTTGCTTGACCAGGCGTCTGTGTCATACTTCTCAACAGAGTTCAAGGCGTTTCTCTCCATTAACACTCCTTCTGTTGATAACCCATCTTTGCTCTGGGAAACTGCAAAGGCCTATGCCAGGGGCTTAATTATATCTTACTCCGCAACCAAAAGACGCAAAAATCTGGAACAGCAAACTTTACTGGAAACAAGATTAAGTGAATCACAAAAGGAATATTTGAAGAAACCCACAGCAGCTAAACTAAGAGAAATTGTTGCTATTCGTGCTACGTTAGACTCCCTTTTAACAAAGAAAGCAGGTGAAAAACTAGGATATGCTCGACAAAAATTATTTGAATTTGGAGACAGACCAGGAAAATACTTAGCTGGCCTTACAAAAAAGCGAAGGGCGACTCAAGTGATTGAGTCAATCTTGAGCGAGTCGAGGACTTGCTTATCAGATCCTAAATTAATTAATGACACTTTAAGAAGCTTTTATACTAAACTATATAAGTCAGAATACACCAGCAATGCCAAAACTCTAATGGAGGCCTTCTTTTCCCAAATCAATCTCTCAACTATATCTCATGATTCGAAACTGAAATTAAATGCCCCAATCTCAGTTCCTGAACTGCATCAGGCTATTAACCACCTCCAAATAGGCAAAGCTCCAGGCAGTGATGGTCTCAGAAGTGAGTTTTATGAAGAATTTCAAAACCTTCTTGCAGAGCCTATGTTAAATATGTTCAATCACTCTTTTGAGAGTGGAGCTCTTCCTCCATCTTTGAGAGAAGCTAATATCTCTCTTATCCTTAAAAAAGGTAAACCTTCTGAGGAATGCGGCTCATATAGACCAATCTCGCTGCTAAATGTTGACCTAAAAATTCTCTCCAAAGTGTTGGCAAAACGCTTGGAGGACTTTCTTCCATTTCTTGTGAAGGAGGATCAAACTGGCTTTATTAAGGGTCGGCACTCGCATAATAATGTTAGAAGACTGCTAAATATCATTCAGCTATCTGATCATCGGGCTTCAGATGGTCTAGTAATATCCCTGGATGCAGAAAAAGCCTTTGATCGGGTTGAATGGTCCTACCTATTTTCCACACTTCTGAAGTTTGGCCTGGGTGATGGCTTTGTTAAATGGATAAGGGTCTTGTATGCTCAGCCACTGGCGGCAGTTATAACCAATGGTCTAAGGTCAGCTAATTTTATGGTCCAGAGGGGTTGCAGACAGGGCTGCCCCTTGTCACCTCTCTTGTTTGCACTGGCAATAGAACCACTAGCAGAGGCTATCAGGCAGGATCCTTTAATGGCTGGACTGGATCTGGAGGGAAAATCCCATAAAATTACATTATATGCGGATGATGTATTATTATTCCTGAGAAACCCTTCCTTTTCAGTCCCTCGCCTCGGCCAGATCATTGCAGGGTTTGCTGCCTTTTCGGGATACAAGATTAATTTTTCCAAATCAGAGGCAATGCCCCTAGGTAATTTGCAACAACCGCCTGACGGACCCAATCCTTTTCCATTTAAGTGGTCCCCTGCGGGTTTAATGTATCTAGGTATACACATTACACCTAAATTTAATCAGATGTTTCGAACCAACTTTGACCCATTATTCAACAGAATAAAGCAAGATCTGGAGAGGTGGAGCCTTCTCCCTCTAACATGGCTGGGCCGGATCTCCCTCCTGAAAATGATTACCCTACCCTGCCTACTATACACAATACAAATGGTTCCAATCTTGTTTAATAACAAAACACTGAAAAAACTAAATGGCTGGTTTAGCAGCTTTATTTGGCGTAAACAAAAACCGCAGATCAGATTGTCTACATTGCAGCTACCATGCGCTTTGGGGGGACTGGACTTCCCTGACATCAGGAGATACCAAGTGAGTGCCCACTTGAGAGACATAGCTGATTGGCTAAGAGATGATGCTTCCTCAATTTGGCTGGATGTTGAGAAGTCCCTCTCGGCCTGTCCTCTAAGTAATCTTCTTTTTATCAAAAAGCTAAAATGTATTAAAAAACTTTGCAGCAACCCAGTCACAGTCAGTGCAGTTAGAGCATGGAGATTAATACAACAAATGGAGGGCAGACCGGGGTCTACCTCGGCTCTTACCTCAATCCCTGGTAATCCTGACTTCCTTCCTGGCACTATGGACGTGGCCTTCCAAAACTGGTCAGCTAAGGGAATCTGTTCTTTGGGAGATTTATTTAATGGCCCCACCCTTATGTCTTTCAACCAAATTATGGAGAAATGTGATATATCAAGGAACGATTTGTTCAGGTATTTTCCGATCAGAGACTTTATTTCCAAAGACACTTCACTGCTGGCTGACGTGAGGGTCACACAGATGGAGAAACTGGTGCTTCTCCGTCAGGGGGACGCCTCCATGAGAATCTTTTATGCCCTCCTTGAGGAACTGTTCTAATGCTAGCTCCCGGGCACAGGTTGAGGGGGTCTGGGAGAGGGAACTTGGCGTTGCAATGACTGAAGAGATGTGGGAAGATATTTGGGATAATGCAAGGAAAATAACAGTGTGTAACAGGACAAGAGCAATACAACTAATGATACTACATCGAGCACATGTTGTCCCAAGCCGCCTCTCCAGATACAGAAAGGATGTTTCTCCACTCTGCCTCAAGTGTAAAACGGAGATAGGCGATCTCACTCATTATTTTTGGTCCTGTACTAAGATACAGAAGTACTGGAGTGATGTTTTGCTTGAAATGCGAAAAATCTTGAAAGAGGACCTCATGTTCGACCCAGTTTGTCTGGTTCTTGGCCTCCCCAGCTGTCGGATTACTAACATGTATCATAAAAAGCTTTACAATATTCTGGCATTCTGTGCGAGAAAAAATATCCTTCAGAACTGGATTTCGGACAAAACTCCCTCAATTTCAGGATGACAGAGGATAATAATGGAGTACATCCCTCTGGATCGCTTTACTTGTCTCTCACATTCAAAAACTGATATTTTTGATAGAACTTGGAGACCATTCCTTGTTTATATGAATGTGAATATTTCTGTCATACTGACGAGAGCGTTTATCTAGAAGTGTAATTCTTTATTATATTTCATTTATTCACTGTACTGCCCATTTATGTTAAGACTCCCTCTGCATTGTTACTGAATCATGAAACACTTTGATGTACCCAACTTGTGTTTTTTTGTTTTTGTTTTTTTTTGTTTGTTTGTTTGTTTTGTTTTGTTTGTATTGTCGGGATTCAGGGGTTTGTTACCTTTTTTTGCTTGCCTGTTCTTGCTTATGTCTATTTCCATGTACTGTCTTGCTGTTTATGTGATAATTAGCAAAAATGGAAAAATAAAAGTTATAAAAAAAATAAATAAATAACAATCCAAAACATTATAATGCTTTTAGGCTGTTTTTGTTAGGATCGTATATAAAAATGAATCAACTGAATAGAGAGTTTTTTAAAGTTTTTTTTCACTACTAACAAAATGTTTAAAGTTAGACGGCTTTATAAGGTGTTAATACTATTTACGTATTACTTTTATCCTATTTCATTTTCTTAAAAAGAATGGTGAAGATCATTTTCATTACCTACATATGTCAATGGTTCAGACTAAAGGTGACTGACAGCTTTTCTCATAGGGGTCACAGGGGCATCTTTTAGCTGTACTAAAGAGAAGAAACAACTCGTTTGTGATCAAATCAAACACTTGATAACCGTGTGAAAATGCCAAAAGCAGAGAGAGAAAGTGATGGGCAAAACGATTTCATTTTAAATGCACATCCGTCTTTGCAAAAATTCGGATGTTGCTTGTTTTTGTAGGCGAAATGCAGACATGCTGCTGAGGCCGGCTCTAGGATGATGTCATGAAATGGACAACACCCACAAGGAGTGAAGGTGGGTCCTCTTACTTCCAGGTAGGGAAAGGAGCTCATGAAAATCACTAATATTTCATGAATAATTTATTCTTTAGTATCCCAAAGGTAATATATTGTTGTATGTATGGATATAGTTTACTCTAAAAGGCTTAAGAAGAGCATGATATAGACCCTTTAAATCAGAAACAGCATAGTTTTTAGTTACTGGGAAGTGGGACAGATGTAAATTACTTTTCTGTGTCCTCCATCATGAGAATAATTCTACAAGAACATGTCGGTCAGTCGGTCGGTTCCCCGAGACCTGAACCCCGACTTCACCCAACAATAGCTGCCCTGTGACCCAAAAGAGATTCAACAGGTTCTGAAGATGGAAGGATGGATGACGCTGAGTCTCTCCTGCAGGTTCTTTTTCTGTGCTGTAGTGTAACCTCTTTAATCTTCTCTATTGTCTCTGCAGATTCAGTACCTGAATGTAGCGTCCAGACTTGATACCAGCCTCCATGACTTCAACAGGCAGATGTTCAGGAAACTCTCTCTGCGAGCCCTCAGCCTCCTTTTCTTCCAGCGCCTCAGAAATGGAGGTGTAGAGCTCCTGAGCTGCCTGCAGATCTGGCCAGAAGTTCTGTAAATAATCCTGAAGAAAACCCGAAAAGAGACGGGTGGACAGATTTAGGAGCGAGTCACACATATGGACCAAAAGGTAGAAACCAGTTTACTGACTAAAGAGACCAACAGAAAAAGAGATCTTTGTTAGCTTTCATGAAGATGATGAGCACATGTGCATCTCACCTGGACAGTAATGACATAAACGCCTGAGTGAAGGCTGCTGTACTGAGATACAGCCTCCTCATCTTCTGTGATCATCACCACGTTCATCATACCTGCCAGGTGGTTATAATACCACACTGCAGCAGAATACACACACCTACACAAACAAACAATACACACACACCGTCACTGCTGGAAGGATGATGTTCATCAGCTCAGACTGAAGGACTCCTCAGAGATGAACACATGAATGAAAGTCAACTCTGGTTATGACTTCTTCCCAGATTCTGCTATGAAGATGAAACGAACTGGAGACATTTTTGTTTACCATTGACAATAAAACTTTTTAAAATGTGTTAAAAACACAAAACAAAACAAAGCAAAACAAACAAAAAAAAAACAACGATAATATGGAAAAAAAACTGTTGGTTTGAATAAATATATTGGTGGATCCTCTAGCTCTAATGAACACTTTAATCCATGGTGTCAGCTCTACCTCCTTAGACAAGCCGGACCAGAACCAGAGGACAGAGCTATGGACTACTGGACAACATCACTCACAGCAGTTTTTACAGAAAAACGACTTCAAATTGCCGTATGGCTGTAACGAGTTTATGTGTAAGTATGTGACGTCAGGGATCGCTGATTTGTGATCTTTATTTATGTAATAGAGTGTAGTAAAAATACTGTAAACTTCAGACAATTTAATTATTGCTCTAAAATGCAGAATCATGTAGAATTTTTGTACTGATATATAAACTATAAGTAAATAAACCTTCAAAGTAAAGTATCAGTGAAGGTGGATTTAAAGTAAAGCTTTTTATCTGTAATGTTGATTCTGATCTCCTGTTTTAAATAAAGGTCTAAAGAGACAGCAGTGAGAATGAGACACAAGCGGCTGCAGAAAAGGGGATTTAACCCCATAAACCCCAATACTGTTTTATTTCTCTTTGACAAAGCCACATTAAAGCAGAATTAACCACTGTGGTAATAAAACCCCAAATCTGATGTCCACCCATGTTGATGGGTTAAAATGAAGAATTCAATAACCTCTAGAAGAATTTTGATGACACTACAGAGAAAGTCACCAAACTTTCTCACATGACTAATTATCACTTATTTTTACTAGTTAATAGTTGCACTATTTTTACTTGATTGTTAAAGCTACTTCACAGAAGTGCTCTGTTTAAGAGTAAATGGTAAATGAAGGTAAATAAAAGAAAAATGGTTGAAAAAACCGGATCTGTTTGACATTTTTTGTTTTTTTTTTAAATGTATTTAAAAAAGGATTGGATCCGGACTCGGATTTGGATTGGGCCAAAACAACCTGTTCGGGACATCCCTAGTTGACAGCGCTAATTTATATTAAAACATAGAAACATTGTTTGATCTGTGAATCATTGATTTATGAATCAAAATGGATCACTGCCTAAGTACTAATGCACAGCCCTACTTGCCTCCTCTGTTGGACAGGAGGCTGGTTTCTCTACACCTTTGGCTCACCTGGTCTGCCACTTCTCCTGGCTCTCCCCCTTCTCCCTGGGACAGTAGCAATACTGTTGAAATTCATTGGCAAACTGCACACAGTGGGATCGAGGATCTTTGACCAGATTTCGCAGGCGGTTATAGTACCTGAAAGCAAAAACATAAAACAATGACTTATGTAAAATGTGCAAGGTAATAATAATAATAAATAGTTAATCATAAATAAGCTATGTAACACGTGGATGCTGCTTCCAAACTGTCCAAATTGTCTTAAAGTTAAAATGACAAAATGCTGGTGATTGTTTTAGAGAGCAAACACAAAAACTCATCAGGAAGGACATTTGTGAGCTAATTATCGCGTCTTCACCACACAGCCACGAGCTTCATTTACTCAAAATGATGCTAGAACATTCAAATGAAGAAATCTGATGTCTTTGGAGCAAATAGGTGAAAGCTATCCCACAGGAAAATTCCTGGTTTTTAAAACCAAAAACTGTAACCAAAATGTATCAGTGAGGTCTGAATGCAGTCATGAAAGAAGGTCCAAAGTGGGTAAAGAGCGCGAGGAGAGTTTGAGGTTTCAAAAAGAGGAACCGACAAACTTTTGGGTGGAAGCTTTTATTGATCACACAATCTGGAAGGAATCAATGTCTCCTTCTGACAGTTTTCCTCCTCTGCTGCAGAAGTCTCTCCACGTGAGTGGACTGACTATGTCGCATATCTTAAGTAGCAATGGGTCCAGTTTGGGTTTTATCTGATGCCAAACCAGTACTTTTAAAACAGCTCTGGTCAGTAAATGACACTTGAACCTGTGGTTCAAAAAGGAAAAATAATCCCCCATCCCCACACCAAGACCCCCGCAGAAGCAGCAGCGAAGAAGATCCACCTGCCCGGCAGTGCGGCCAAGCCCCCAGAGCACGGCCTGTGGGACCCCAAAACCCAGTGAGGTACGAAAGCACAGAGTGCAAGCTTGAATGTGTTGAAATTGAAGGTGCAGTTAAAATTGGCGAGAAGGGCACTGAGAGGTCACCTCCTGCTTGCTGGCAGAGATGTCCCAGCACCCCCCCACCACCAAGGGTCCTACATGTCTTAGGTGTCTCGGTCTTAAAACCGAGAGGGGGGTGGGGGTGAGCGAGAGAGAGAGAGAGAGACACCACTGCCAAGTGGCTCTGCCCCTGACTCCCCCTTTCACCTGTTAGAAGGAAGGACGGTAGGTCAGGAACAGCTGCCATGACTGTCCCAACTGTTTATTATTGGAAGTTTAAAGCATCTTCTGCAGCACAGCAGTACCTATAGTTTCTATTCAGAAGAAAACTTCTTCAGGGAGAGAATTGCATATTAAATATTAATAGGTGCAAGTAAATGTACTGCTTTAGGGGGATGTTTTTTGACACAGAATTTTATTTTGAAAGGAACTTGTAGGTGCTGCTGTTAGATTAAAATAACTCAAAATTATAATAAAGCCTTTTGAAATGTAAAACAGTTAGTGTAATTATCATGACTTAAAGTTACGTGTTATAAACTAATGGCCGCAAAAAAAAGTATTTTTTTTTATTAACAGTGTAGTGAGATTTTGCGTCTCTCTTTTGACAGTAAGAAACTGGACCAAATCGTTCTTTCAGAGGCTGCAACACTTGCATAGAATATCCAAAACGTGTTTTTGAAAGAAATGAGACCTCTGCCAATAATGGAAGAGGATGGATTTAAAGACATGACCACCTACAAACGTGGACAAAATTGTTGGTACCCCTCAGTTAAAGAAGGAAAGACCCACAAAAACAAAAGTTACAATAAATAAAAATTGATTGAAAATTAAATAATCAAAATCAGCCATCACTTTTGAATTGCTCATTAACATAATTATTAAAAAAAAACAAACTAATGAAACAGGCCTGGACAAAAATGATGGTACCCATAACTTCATATTTTGTTGCACAACCTTTTGAGGCAATCACTGCAATGAAGCCATTTCTGTATTTGTCAATGAGCGTTCTGCAGCTGTCAACAGGTATTTTGGCCCACTCCTCATGAGCAAACTGCTCCAGTTGTCTCAGGTTTGATGGATGTCTTCTCCAAATGGCATGTTTCAGCTCCTTCCACAGATGTTCAATGGGATTCAGATCTGGGCTCATGGAAGGCCACTTTAGAATAGTCCAACGCTTTTCTCTCAGCCATTCTTGGGGGTTTCTGGCTGTGTGTTTTGGATGGTTGTCCTGTTGGAAGACCCATGACCTGCGACTGAGACCAAGCTTTCTGACACAAGGCAGCACATTTCTCTCCAGAATGCCTTGATAGTCTACAGATTTCATTGGACCTTGCACACATTCAAGACACCCTGTGCCAGATGCAGCAAAGCAGCCCCAAAACATGACTGAGCCTCCTCCATGTTTCACCGTAGGGACAGTGTTCTTTTCTTCGTATGCTTGGTTTTTGAGTCTATGAACATAGAGTTGATGTGCCTTACCAAAAAGCTCCAGTTTGGTCTCATCTGTCCAAAGGACATTCTCCCAGAAGCTTTGGGGCTTGTCAACATGCATTTTTGCAAATTCCAGTCTGGCTTTTTTAGGATTGTTTTTCAGCAGTGGTGTCCTCCTTGGTCGTCTCTCATGAAGTCCACTTTGGCTCAAACAACGACGAATGGTGCGATCTGACACTGATGGACCTTGGCCTTGGAGTTCACCTTTAATTTCTTTGGAGGTTGTTCTGGGCTCTTTGGATACAATTCCAACGATCCGTCTCTTCAATTTGTCATCAATTTTCCTCTTGCGGCCACGTCCAGAGAGGTTGGCTACTGTCCCGTGGGTCTTGAACTTCTGAATAATATGAGCCACTGTTGTCACAGGAAGTTCAAGCTGTTTAGAGATGGTCTTATAGCCTTTACCTTTAAGATGTTTATCTATCATTTGTTTTCGGATGTCCTGGGACAATTCTCTCCTTGGCTTTCTGTTGTCCACGTTCAGTGTGGTTCACACCTTTTCACCAAACAGCAGAGTGACTACTTGTCTCCCTTTAAATAGGCAGACTGACTGATTATGAGTTTGGTAACACCTGTGACGTCAATGAAAGGACACACCTGAGTTAATCATGTCAGTCTGGTCAAATAATTTTCAATCTTTTATAGAGGTACCATCATTGTTGTCCAGGCCTGTTTCATTAGTTTGATTTTTTAAATAATTATGTTAATCAGCAATTCAAAAGTGATGGCTGATTTTGATTATTTAATTTTCAATACATTTTTATTTATTGTTACTTTTGTAAGTTTCAAGTGATTTCAGTGAGAATTGTGGGTTTTTCCTTCTTTAACTGAGGGGGTACCAACAATTTTGTACACGTGTGTAAGTCACTTCTGCAAACTAATGGAGGAAAAATTATTGTAGAATATTTTCTTGTTCACTAATTGCACTAAAGTAAAACCCATGTTCATAAAATATTTTTGTTCACTTCTTCTATGGGAAGTTTAGACAATTATTTATGACTTTTTTGTTCTATCATATAGCTTACCTTGGACCTTAGGTTTTTTATATTTCATAAAGTGAAATTGAAATTCATGAACTATACATTTTCAATTTCTGTGAATGCAGCAGATTCTGAGCTCTAGTCGTACCATATATGACATGAACCTCCATGGTCGGTACCTGCACCATCAGCTTTTGGGCAAAAAAATTGCACATCATCTTACATAAACAATAATCTTTACTCACTAATCAATAATCTGTGACTAATCGACTTAAAATAATCGTTAGTGACAGCCCTAACCTCCAGTCTTTTTCTTGAAACATTCCATCACTCATCCAAAAAGCTTCATCTGTCATCAGATCACACACCTGCTTGTTTATTTCTATTGAAAAAGACCTTTTGTAGTGAACGGCGTGGTCAGCGTCCTTGTGGCTAGCTCGTACCTGCGGCCCTTGCCGTGCAGCGCCAGGCAGGCGGTCTGGGTGAAGATGATCCCCTGCAGCTCCCTGAGCTCCAGGATCTCCAGGCAGTTGACCACCACATCTGCGTCAGGCACCACATAGTGGGTCAAATCTCCAGGCAGGACTTTTGCATCTGTTTCATTGACAAGAATATTGCTGTTTCATTTTCATACATAAAAACTGTCAAAAACTATCCATTTGTTTACACTGATGTGAATAAGATATAGAATAATCATAAGTGTCATGGCAGCTTCTCGAACCCGCCCACTTTAACTCAGAACGTACAGGGGGGTTAAACCCCCGGCCGCAGCGTGAAGGTTGATCACTGCCATACTGTTCGGTTGGGTTCGGCACATGTTCGTGTGTTGGGTTCGGCACGTGTTCGTGTGTTGGGTTCGGCACGTGTTCGTGTGTTGGGTTCGGCACGTGTTCGTGTGTTGGGTTCGGCACGTGTTCGTGTGATGGGTTCGGCACGTGTTCGTGTGATGGGTTCGGCACGTGTTCGTGTGATGGGTTCGGCACGTGTTCGTGTGTTGGGTTCGGCACGTGTTCCTGTGTTGGGTTCGGCACGTGTTCGTGTGTTGGGTTCGGCACGTGTTCGTGTGTTGGGTTCGGCACGTGTTCGTGTGTTGGGTTCGGCACGTGTTCGTGTGTTGGGTTCGGCACGTGTTCGTGTGATGGGTTCGGCACGTGTTCGTGTGATGGGTTCGGCACGTGTTCGTGTGTTGGGTTCGGCACGTGTTCGTGTGTTGGGTTCGGCACGTGTTCGTGTGATGGGTTCGGCACGTGTTCGTGTGATGGGTTCGGCACGTGTTCGTGTGTTGGGTTCGGCACGTGTTCGTGTGTTGGGTTCGGCACGTGTTCGTGTTTTGGGTTCGGCACGTGTTCGTGTGATGGGTTCGGCACGTGTTCGTGTGATGGGTTCGGCACGTGTTCGTGTGATGGGTTCGGCACATGTTCGTGTGTTGGGTTCGGCACGTGTTCGTGTGTTGGGTTCGGCACGTGTTCGTGTTTTGGGTTCGGCACGTGTTCGTGTTTTGGGTTTGTCACGTGTTCGTGTTTTGGGTTCGGCACGTGTTCGTCGCGTGTTCGTGTTTTGGGTTCGGCACGTGTTCGTCACGTGTTCGTGTTTTGGGTTTGGCACGTGTTCGTCACGTGTTCGTGTTTTGGGCTCGGCACGTGTTCGTCACGTGTTCGTGTTTTGGGTTCGGCACGTGTTCGTGTGTTGGGTTCGGCACGTGTTCGTGTTTTGGGTTTGTCACGTGTTCGTGTTTTGGGTTCGTCACGTGTTCGTGTGTTGGGTTCGGCACGTGTTCGTCACGTGTTCGTGTTTTGGGTTCGGCACGTGTTCGTGTTTTGGGTTTGGCACGTGTTCGTCACGTGTTCGTGTTTTGGGCTCGGCACGTGTTCGTCACGTGTTCGTGTTTTGGGTTCGGCACGTGTTCGTGTTTTGGGTTCGGCACGTGTTCGTGTTTTGGGTTCGGCACGTGTTCGTGTTTTGGGTTCGTCACGTGTTCGTGTGTTGGGTTCGGCACGTGTTCGTGTTTTGGGTTCGGCACGTGTTCGTGTGTTGGGTTCGGCACGTGTTCGTGTTTTGGGTTCGGCACGTGTTCGTGTTTTGGGTTCGGCACGTGTTCGTCGCGTGTTCGTGTTTTGGGTTCGGCACGTGTTCGTGTTTTGGGTTTGTCACGTGTTCGTGTTTTGGGTTCGTCACGTGTTCGTGTGATGGGTTCGGCACGTGTTCGTGTTTTGGGTTCGGCACGTGTTCGTGTGTTGGGTTCGGCACGTGTTCGTGTTTTGGGTTCGGCACGTGTTCGTGTTTTGGGTTCGGCACGTGTTCGTCGCGTGTTCGTGTTTTGGGTTCGGCACGTGTTCGTGTTTTGGGTTTGTCACGTGTTCGTGTTTTGGGTTCGTCACGTGTTCGTGTGTTGGGTTCGGGACGTGTTCGTGTTTTGGGTTCGGCACGTGTTCGTGTTTTGGGTTCGGCACGTGTTCGTCACGTGTTCATGTGTTGGGTTCGGCACGTGTTCGTGTGTTGGGTTCGGCACGTGTTCGTGTTTTGGGTTCGGCACGTGTTCGTGTGTTGGGTTCGGCACGTGTTCGTGATTTTGGGTTCGTCACGTGTTCGTGTTTTGGGTTCGGCACGTGTTCGTCACGTGTTCGTGTTTTGGGTTCGGCACGTGTTCGTCACGTGTTCGTGTTTTGGGTTTGGCACGTGTTCGTGTGTTGGGTTCTGCACGTGTTCGTGTGTTGGGTTCGGCACGTGTTCGTGTGTTGGGTTCGGCACTTGTTCGTGTGTTGGGTTCTGCACGTGTTCGTGTGTTGGGTTCTGCACGTGTTCGTGTGTTGGGTTCGGCACGTGTTCGTGTGTTGGGTTCGGCACGTGTCCGTGTGTTGGGTTCGGCACGTGTTCGTGTTTTGGGTTCGGCACGTGTTCGGCACGTGTCCGTGTGTTGGGTTCGGCACGTGTTCGTGTTTTGGGTTCGGCACGTGTTCGTGTGATGGGTTCGGCACGTGTTCGTGTGTTGGGTTCGGCACGTGTTCGTGTGTTGGGTTCTGCACGTGTTCGTGTGTTGGGTTCGGCACGTGTTCGTGTTTTGGGTTCGGCACGTGTTCGTGTGATGGGTTCGGCACGTGTTCGTGTGTTGGGTTCGGCACTTGTTCGTGTGTTGGGTTCTGCACGTGTTCGTGTGTTGGGTTCTGCACGTGTTCGTGTGATGGGTTCGGCACGTGTTCGTGTTTTGGGTTTGGCACGTGTTCGTGTGATGGGTTCGGCACGTGTTCGTGTTTTGGGTTCGGCACGTGTCCGTGTGTTGGGTTCGGCACGTGTCCGTGTGTTGGGTTCGGCACGTGTTCGTGTTTTGGGTTCGGCACGTGTTCGGCACGTGTCCGTGTGTTGGGTTCGGCACGTGTTCGTGTTTTGGGTTCGGCACGTGTTCGTGTTTTGGGTTCGGCACGTGTTCGGAGGACTTTACCGTTCGCACAGTCCGCCTGGCACAGGGAGCTGAAGCAGGGCACCCGCTCTCTGAGGTAATGCTCCCGAACCACCCGAACCTTCCTACCCCAGAACCTCCTCAAGTGAAGAATCTTCT
Organism: Oryzias celebensis; assembly: GCA_014656515.1. Taxonomy (NCBI): domain Eukaryota; kingdom Metazoa; phylum Chordata; class Actinopteri; order Beloniformes; family Adrianichthyidae; genus Oryzias; species Oryzias celebensis. The sequence continues at coordinate 45,695 of BNCR01000101.1, read as the reverse complement.
CCGTCTTTATCATACTAAGGCTCTGCAGAGAGGCGTTCTCGTTAGCCAGAGCTTCTCTGGCGGACCGGAAGACGTAAACAACACACCAGACGTATACTCCCGCCTGCCGACGTCATGACGCCATCACACTGCTGCGTTCAAATCCTGTCGGATTTCCAGGTCATGAAAGTGACATGCCTGTTATAGGATGAGTGATTCATATTAATATTTACTGACATTATGACAGAATGTTTTCTGAGTATTATATTAATATATTGATCAATAATCTTCACTTGACCTGATAAGGACCGGATTACGGTAACTATGTGAAATATATTGTAGCGTCCTTCCCCACACTGAGGCACCGAGATTTAATCGTCCAGAAGGTTCTTTATTTTTGGGTTACTGTAGGCCGTAACCCACGCCGTACAGATCAGAAAAGAACTTAACAACCCCGCTTCAACAAACGTCTTGTATCCCTCCTTGGGCACAGCCCTCCCCCTTCGACCTTTTCCCCAATAGCAGAAACCGATTCATCAAAACCCCCAAAACAGTTGAGTGGCAGAACAGGGGGCCAATCAGCATCTCAGTCTGGTGCGTTCACTGAACTTTTAAACTCAAAACAGCACTCAAACAGCCGCGCAGCCGACTCAGTCCGCCTCAATATATATATATATATATATATATATATATATATATATATATATATATATATATATATATATATATATATATATATTTCGTAGTGATCCTGCACACAGCACCGGTGCATTGTGGGAGTTAGGTTTGGCTCTGTTGAAACATGAGTTAGTTGGTCATTGCTATGCAAGACCTTTGCAATGTTCAATCTGTTGAGTGTGTTGGATGTTAAACTGGCATATTAAAAAGTTCTACCAAGTGCATTGGACTCTGACATGTTATTATGCTTCCTGAACTCTCCAGCTACCCAGGGTCATGCAGTGTATGAGACACAGGTCAGCTCATTCTGTTGCTAGAAGAGTTTAAGCAGTAGACGCTAGCACCTCGCTAGTTAGCTTAGCTTAGGTATTGCATAGCAATGACCAACTCACTCATGGTTCAACAGAACCAAACCTAACACCCACAATGCACCGGTGCTGTGTGCAGGATCACTACAATAGTTTCTGGAGTTTTGCGTGCATTTTTCATTTGCATGGTGTCTTTATTGCTTGTTTTTCATATTGTTTGTGGTGCATTTTGAAGTTTAGCGACACTGGCGATGCACATTAGGATGGTGAGTTTCAGCTGCGAGCAGACTAACCTGCTCACCGTGCTGCAGGACACACCCCCATAAGCCGGAGGAGGAACCAAGTGAAAAGAGCTAAAAGGAGCAGCCTGGGTGGAGGGAGAGGGGGCCCGGGCCCAGACGCTGCCAGCCAGCCAGGATTGTAACGGCCGCTGTGGCCTCTGCCTTCACTGCGTCTGGAGGATCGCGGGCGAACCCGGCGACCGCCATTACGACTGGAAATGCAAGTGACGAGCTCCATGTGAGGTAAGACAGCTGTCAAAAAGAAACGTATTCATGAAGAAAAAGTTGCATTTATAACGAGAGAGAGAGGAGTGTAGAGTCTGCAGGAAACTCATTTCATCTAAAACAGGCTCCACAACCAACCAGTACAGACACCTGAGAACTGAGAGAGCCTTCTTCAAAACTGTGTTTCTAAATGTGTTGTGTTTGGGCTCTTGATGCTGCACTGCATCCCACATCAAACAGACTGGGAAGCTAGGAGCGTTTTTATTCAGGCTCCGTCAACCTGAAGCTTGCTTTCTTCTTTTGCATATTTTCCACTCACAGAACCATTCTCTGAAAACTATGCGCCCCTCTGTGGCCGCCAATAATACTGCAGTTGTGACACAACCCCCCCCCCCCCCCCCCCCCCCCCCCCCCCCCCCCCCCCCCCTAAAGAGAATGTAGTTACACAGTAATTCCAACTTCGACAAAAACAAATACATTGTTGCAACTCTTATTTATTTATTTTTTCTACACAACTGTGCTTCACACACACAAACCCAAATAACGTTTATTTATTTTTAAGGGTCTACTGTCCAAACTCTAATCACCATGTCTTGCAGGTGGTTTAGTTTTCCTCACTGGATGGCGTTTCTCAGGTTTCAACAAGGGAGTGCCTTCAACCGGCGGTAACACAGGCACTTCAACCGGCGGTAACACAGGCACCTCAACCGGCGGTAACACAGGCACCTCAACCGGCGGTAACACAGGCACCTCAACCGGCGGTAACACAGGCACCTCAACCGGCGGTAACACAGGCACCTCAACCGGCGGTAACACAGGCACCTCAACCGGCGGTAACACAGGCACTTCAACCGGCGGTAACACAGGCACCTCAACCGGCGGTAACACAGGCACCTCAACCGGCGGTAACACAGGCACCTCAACCGGCGGTAACACAGGCACTTCAACCGGCGGTAACACAGGCACCTCAACCGGCGGTAACACAGGCACTTCAACCGGCGGTAACACAGGCACCTCAACCGGCGGTAACACAGGCACCTCAACCGGCGGTAACACAGGCACCTCAACCGGCGGTAACACAGGCACTTCAACCGGCGGTAACACAGGCACCTCAACCGGCGGTAACACAGGCACCTCAACCGGCGGTAACACAGGCACCTCAACCGGCGGTAACACAGGCACTTCAACCGGCGGTAACACAGGCACTTCAACCGGCGGTAACACAGGCACCTCAACCGGCGGTAACACAGGCACCTCAACCGGCGGTAACACAGGCACCTCAACCGGCGGTAACACAGGCACCTCAACCGGCGGTAACACAGGCACTTCAACCGGCGGTAACACAGGCACTTCAACCGGCGGTAACACAGGCACTTCAACCGGCGGTAACACAGGCACTTCAACCGGCGGTAACACAGGCACTTCAACCGGTGGTAACACAGGCACTTCAACTGACCCTGCCTTTGAAGACAACATTTTTATTCTGTTCCCAACCAGTTGTAGCCAAATGATCAGGAGTGCCCCTAACAGTGTCATCTGACGGAATCTCCAGCTGACTAGAAGATGGTTTTACAGCAGAGTCTTGTCCATCTTGATGCGCTGGTTCTAAACGTGTCAGAATCTGATCAGCATGGCGTTTCCACAACCCCTGTTGCCCAACTTTCACTTGGTAAGACACAGGTCCTGTTTGCTCCTGAATTACACCTCCTTTCCACTTTTCCTCCCCCTGGCGGTAGTCATGAACTAAAACTGTCTGTCTCTGGCGTAACTCTGCCGGCGCAGCAGTTGAAAGTCTTGAGACTCCTGCACTGCTCCTCTCACACTGGGCTTAATGAAATCAAGCTGAGAGCGCAGCCGGCGCTTTACGAACAGCATTGCTGGAGCCTCTTTAGTTGTTGCATGGGGAGTGTTGTCATAAGTCAACAGAAAAGTGTCCAACCTCTGAACAGAAACAATTCCTCTCAGTGATTTTAATGCATGCTTAAACATCTGGACAAAACGTTCTGCCAAGCCGTTGGTGGCAGGATGATAAGGTGCCGAACGAATGTGCTTGACACCTCAAAGGGGTTTGAAACAAGTATTCCTCAGGCCCCACAAGCATTGAGCTCAAGGTTTCCCCAGCACAGGGGCTCCATCGGATTTCATAAGTGGTAAGCCGAGACATTCTTATTATATTCTTGAAAACAACGGTGATTTACGTTTTTTAACGCTGGTTTTTTTCAAAATTACAGATTTTTTCGGTCCGATTCAGCCTGAGTTTCTTCCCCATTTATTACACGGAATCTACAGAAAACTTTACATTTTTAATATACCATTCGTACGCTCTACAGAATTGCTGGAAGGTGGGACTCACGTGGAAAACAATCAGGTTGTGATTGACGGCTCTACGGACGCATCACGTTCATTCGCGGAACTTCAAAAATCTGGATTAGAACAACCCGAGGCAGTTCCGACCAGACCGTGTGTCGAGGCATCTTCCCAGACTGCCCAGCATACATTTTCACGCAGTCCGGCCGGACGTCAGTGGGTTTTCAGTCCACCATCAAATTCACCGCCGAACCGAATCAACCCGCAAACGGTTAGGCCCACCGAACCGTCCCAGAGGACCGTCTTTCAACGTCGGGGAACGGGCCGTGGCGTGCATTACCGCCGCGTGCCAAGAAGTAGCCAAACCCCCATCACAGCCACGAGATTAAGACGAGAACGAGGATCAGGAGTCAGAGGTTAGCTTTCAGCTAACACGCGGTTACGAGGCGCTGCCGTTTTGAATTTGACCGTCGTTTTTCTCCCTCTCTGTCAGATTTTCAGGATCCAAGGGACATTGAGCCGGAAAGAAGACGTTTCTACCTCATCTGTCGACTGATCCAGCTCACAGAGTCCTTTCTGGAAAAAGTGTGACAGTTATGAATTTGTGAATTTGTGATTTCAAAAATATGGTCGGAAAAAACACACAGACCTCAGTTTTTTTCCTTTAAAACGTTCAGGGTGTGACTTTAGAAAATGGGTGATTCAACGAGTGACCAAAGCTCGAGGGTTCTGAATGAATTAATAAGTTCTGATCTGAATGAACATATACATTCATCAGCTCCTACTAATGCTTTAGAAGATGTGATGTTTGAGTCAGACCAAGATTCTCTCGATGGGTTGAATTTTTTCCCCGATTTAAAAGATGCTATTTCAGAACGGCGTGAGCAGCAGTCTTTACAAACACCCTCACCAATGAACTTTGAAATCTGTCCCGAAATGTCTCCCCCCGCTCAGAGGGTTCCGACAGAAAATGAGGAACCGGAATTTGCCCTCACGCCTATAGAAAATGCTTTACGACGGTTGCAGGAAGAGGATCTGAATTCTCCAGATTCCTCCATGCATTCACTCCCGTCGAACCTTTCGGAAATGCTGCAGAACACAGTCAAACACAGCGGGTGTTTGACACCGCAGCGCTCACCGCAAACGTCACCCCCTTAAAAAAAGCTTTGGACCGGCTGGCGCGACCGTTTCAAACACTGCCGCCTTCACCACCCGCAGAGACGCAGGATGGTCGAGGAATGCGTCAGCTGGAGCTGCCGCTGCTGGGGAGGGGGAGGAAGAGAACGCTGACGCCCCAACCCGACCTGCAGTAGCGTCGACGTCAGACGCTGCAGAGGAGGAAGAGAGCGCGACAACCCCGCCCCAACCCTCGACCTCGTCAGCGCCGTACACACCTTCAGGTCAGGTACAGCGTGTGGTTCGTGATCGCTTTAACAACTTTGAAATAAGGAGGGTTTTTAACGTGCCCGCTCTCGACGGCACGCCCGACTTAGCCCAGTTTTACACGGATGTTGTCGGCGTTCTAGCCGAGTTAGCAGAGACGGTCGGCGCAGATGCTGAACGTGGGGATATTGTTCAGTTGGAGCTCGTAGGCCGAGATGTTCGTTCTCACACCAGCTTGAGAATAGATGAATCTGTAGACACGTAAGCCATACAGCAGGCCTTTGAGGAGCTCCTAGAGAGAGTCATTCAGTCTGACGCTGGCATAGCTTCAGACACTGAACTGCAACTGGTCGTTCAAATTGTTCTCCGAGAGGGGGGGGCGCAGCCGTTTCGAACAAGGCCGGTTTCACCACCCGCAGAGCTGCAGGATGGTCGTGGAATGCCGGCTGAAGCTCCAGCTGACGCGGCTGGGGAAGAGGAGGAGGAGGAGAAGAACGATGACGTCACCACCCCGACAGCGGTTGCGTCGACGTCAGACGCGTTAGCACTGTGGTCAGTTGGGAGAACGAATGGGACGAAATGAAAAACAACGCGGAGGTGAAACATTTTCTGGAAGCGTTTGAAGCGCCAGAGCCTCTGAAACCACGCGACTCTTTGTACGGTGGCAGAACGTGCCCCATCAAGCTGCGTTACACAGCCGCTGAAAACGAAGCCGTTCATTACGTGGACGTGACTTCTCTGTACCCTAAAGTGAACGCCACCTCGGCTTACCCTCTGGGTCACCCCACCATCATATACGAAAGTTTTGACGCTCCTAAAAATTACTTTGGCTTAATTAAAGCCAAGGTCTTTCCCCCGAGAGGACTCCTGCATCCTGTTCTGCCATACAGAACTTTGGGGAAAAAGCTCATATTCACCCTTTGCGTGACGTGCGCGGAAATGAAGAATCAGGACCGAGAGTGTTGTCACGACGACGAGGCTAGAGCACTGACGGGGGTGTGGGTAACCGTCGAGCTCAACAAAGCTCTGGAGAAGGGGTTTTAAGTTTTAAGTGTGGCATTTTCAAAATAAAAGCAATTCCGTCTTTACCGAGTACATGAACACTTTTCTCAAAGGTAAGCAGGAAGCGTCAGGATATCCTCCGAATGCCGCAGACCAGGAGAGTCGCGACTACGAACTGAAGCAGGGTATTAAGCTGGATGCTGAGAATATCCGGTTTAACCCCGCTCGCCGACAGGTTTCAAAATTATGTCTGAACAGTTTGTGGGCAAATTCAGACAAAGGATAAATCTTCTGCAGACCGCCTTGGTGAATGATCCCGAGGAATTTTTTCGTCTGATGTTTTCGGGGATGTATGAGGTGGAATATTTTGTGTTTCTGAACGTTGTAAACGATTGTAAAAAAATGCTCAGAGTCTGTCTTTTTTTTGTGTCAATAAATCATTTATTCAATCATTTTTTACGTACCATCTTTTCTTTAACACACAATCCGTCTTAATGAGAGATAAAAACTTTAATATTCCAGTCTACAACATCCCTGTTTAAGAGCAGAACAGATTCTATTTCTACGACAATGTTTATATTTTTTCATATAGTCAAACACCATAAAATCATGTTTTATCACATCATCGCCTACGTATTGATTTAAGACTTGATTAAAACTCAACCCGCACCCGCGCTGATGAAGATAAAAAACGCAGTGATGCCCGCAAACGGCCGATAGGACGTGTTGAAGCTGACGCCTATGGTACAAAATTTTGTTTGAGCGCTTCTCCAAAAACTCGAGAATGGGTTTAGGGTAAAATTCCGGTGAGCATCCGTAAGAATCAAAAAACGTGGCGACCCCTCCCTTCTCCAAGGTCAAACCCAACCAATGCTGACCGGGCCGATTAGCGGGGTCTGTATTTACGACAAAAAAAGCAGGGAGGTCAAAAGAGCGAGTCAAAAGCGCCAGCTGATCGCAGGCCCACACTCCGCAGAAAACGTCATCGCCCAGCAGATGGTGCAAAATGTTTTCCAGCTGATGAGAATCCTTTTTTTTTTTTAATAATAGTCCACGAGAACCTGTCTTTTGGAGTTGATTCCAACACAGCATCGAAACAGGCGTACACTATAAGGGTGGATGTGTGTTGCAGTTGCTCCCGCATTTCCAGCCTCAGAGAACCGGAGGAGACGACCGACAGGGCATCGCAGTCCTCCACCGGGGTCAGATTAAACGCAAACAGGGTATAACCGGCGGCAAAGGCTCAACGGTCAATACACAGCGGTAAATCCTTCAGGTGTCTTCCTGTGGCGCTAAAGAGGTTGTAAAACTCTCTGACGGACTGACCGGCGTTAAATTGAGGCTGGAAAGCTTTAGCGGGGATCTGACGACCGTCCTGAGAGAGAGCTAAATATTCCACATTGTTGTGTGTAAAGTTGAAGGGGTTTAAATCTGGCTCACCGGTGAAGGCAGAGTGGTGAACCATCCCTAACACGACGGTTTTAGGTAATGTACCCAGAAAGAGATTTTCTTGGTTGCAGATTCTAGAGTTTTCAGGAATGGAGTATGTTTTTACGCTGACGCGGGTGAGAGGGTAAAGAGCGTTGTCTTTTAATAACGCGGCCTCGTGTCCTAAGCGTACCGCCGGGGATACGGCTACTTTCTTCACAAACAGAGAGGCTCCTAACACACACAGTTTAAACGTGGAGTTTGCTGCCCCCATGAGGCAGAAAGCGTCTGAAGCCCTGGTCAGCTTTGTTCTTAGATCTACAGAGTTTAACAAAAGTCTCTCACAAAAAAACAGGTCAGCGTGTAAAGGACCCATCAGTTGAACTTCTCTAGAATTATTGGTGAACTCTGCCCTGGTATTTAGCCCCTTGTTAGGTCCGTTAACCGTGACAATGGAGTTCATGCCCCCCGGGGTGTCTTTGTAAAACAGACCGGCGCTAAACTGACTCTTGAGGGTGTCTTCTGAATAGTTTAGCAGCGTTTCGATCATGGCTCTGTAGGGATGAGTAGCGCTGGATTGTGAAATCAAACGATCTCCTAAAATCACATCGCACTGGCTGAAGATTGTGTTTAAAGGGTAATTAATGAGCGCGACCTGCGCGTCGTTCTGTAAATCTGAGCCGTCCGCATTACACACTTTTAACCTCAGATAAAGCAGCGTGTCGTTCAGATCCAGATAGCGGTCGCCGTCTCCAGGAATGAAAAATTCCAGGGGACCCGTTTCAGTGATGGCGGTCACCGGAGCTACTTCGGAGGAGGTTTTATCCTCCAGGGACAGCTGCGTCATGGGTGCCGAGAAAAGATCCAATTCACCCAGCGTGCACTCGGTGGATTTCTGGTGCAACAGAGCCATCTCTCTCTCTCAATCGCTCTAAAAGATGTCGGTAGAGCCGATATGCTTCTTCCTCCTCTTAACATTGGCTATTGATTTCTTCTTTTTGCGACCCCCTCTTTTATGGCCTGGGGCTGGGACAGAGCGCTCCCCCGGCGGTCGGTTTTTGGGTCTACGTGACAGCACCATGAGCCCTCCTGACCCCTCCTGTCTATCCGAATTAATTTTTGACACAGTTTTCTTAAACAGGCTCGCGGCTAGATCCCTCGCCGCAGCTTTAAGGTGCGGTTTAAAGACTGAAATACCGTATATCAGAAGGGGTTTAGCAAAATGGAAAAGCCTGCTGAACAAGGGCATCGTACATCACCTGCGCCCCGTGAAAACCCGATATTCCCCCTCCTCCTCCGCCCACTTGACTGTCATAATAATGCACAAAGCGGCGGGGGTCTCCGATTAGAGTCATGATTGTTTTTTTTCCCTTAGCCTCTGTCACCCCCTGCAGACACGTCTGTAGGCTCGCTGCTACTGAGTGAGGTTATCCAAAACGTCTCGTTTTATGCTCTGGGTCTGAAGTGAAGCGTCAACACGCACTTTCCGTATGTAAAATCCACCGTTTGGTTCTGATCATTTTTTATTTCAACCTTAACGTTTTCAATGTGTCTTTTAGCCAGAGGTAAATAGTACGCGGGGTTAAAACGCTGCGTGATGATATCTCCGTATTCCCCCTGAACGTCAACGGTTCTTAACAGGGGTGCATACACGTCTCCGACCATCTGGGGCGCTACAATATCGGTGTAGCAGAATAAATGATAAAATCCCCCTCTCACATCCGCCGGAAAAGGAGCTGTTTTTTGCTCAAATTGAAGCCACTCCCCCGGTTTCATCCCCATAATGCGCGCTAAAGACGAGTGAAAACGTAATTGAGTCTTTCCTGAGGTTTCAAAATCAAAACGCATCTGAATGTCGTTGTAACCCAAAAAGATATCGGATTTAATTTTTCTAAAAAAGCCGTTCAGCTCCTTCCTGATCATACCGACGGTACGATAGCAACCCTCTCTGATCCGCTGCACGTGCACGGGTGATTCTGCGTCCTCAGACTTCATGCCGTAAACGGGGACGGCGTGTGACCCTTCATGCAGAAACTCTGTGATCTTCAATGAAGGTTCAGGTTTCTGACGCCATTCAAATAGGCGTCCTCGTGCGGTATGTTGTAAAAAGTGTGCGGATAAGTTATTTCCGTCAGAGCCACCTCCCATTCTTGATCAAAATCCAGGTGGCTGGGTAAGTCCACACGGAAGCTCGAGCTCTTGTTTTCCTTAAAAACGTCTAAACTGGCGTTTGAAGGCAGTGTGATGTAAAAACCGTCTTTACCTAAAACCCTCATGGTGAGAAATAGAAACGGATGAGGGCGGCGCGGTTATTTAAAGTTTTTTTAATTCAGAGGCCTTGATCCAGCTGTTAAATTTCTCAGGCCAGTTTTTCCAACGAACCAGGATCATCTTTTCTCCATTTAAGGTGCGCCTGCCTATAATTTTTTCAACGTGATACGTCCGGTCTCTGCTCAGCTTGACCTTCTGCATCTCGGCCTCGTAAAATGAGCCTTCTATGGGCTCGTGGTCCAAATCTTGAAGTTTATAAACGGGCGGTGTACGGTGTAGAACCCCGGCCACGGTAAACACCTCGTCTGTAAAACTCTGCTCGTACTTTTTGTCAAATTTGCCTCTCAGTTTTGAGATTCTTACAAAGTCTCACTTTTTGAACTTCATTTTCAGTTTTTTATGACTTTCCGTAGAGATTTTTTTTTAACACTTGAGGCAAATTTTTTGGAGTCACATCTGCCATTTTTATGGTTTTGTGAAAACTTTTATTGTAACCCTTCAACAAATCCTGCAGGACGTCGACGTAACGCCTGGTGTTGTTGGCTGTAAAGAATCTCCACATTCTAGTCTTTAACGTTCGTTAAATCTCTCGATCACTGATGCTTTTAAATCGCTGACTTTGCGAAATGCACAATTCCGTGCTTTTTCATCAACGTTTTAAAACTCTTGTTAAAAAATTCCTTGCTGGAGTCCGTTTGAATTTTTTCAGGAATCTGACAGATCGGCTTGAAATTGGTTTAAGGGTCTCGCGACAAACACTCTGTTCCCAGGGAAACGTATTCTGGCTGGTTTATGCAGAGTGTAAGTGTTCTGCTCTGAAAAGTCTTTCACGTCCGTCGATGAGACGTTTTTCCCCGTTTCTTCCTGCAAGGCTCTCCGTAATCTCTCTGGACCTCCAAGACCTCCGGGATGGGCGGGGTCGTAATAGGCTTTTTCAGGACTTGTTTTTCCACCATGATGTTGCTACAACCTCTCAGAAAAAATAGAGACTGAGGCCTTCGACTCTGATGAGAAGCTATTTATTACATGCAGGCATCGCTAACATACAGAGGTGATTACTATATAAAAACAGAAACGGTTACACTTTTTTTCTGATTAAAAATCAAAAGCGGAGGAAAAAAATCAGAAAACGTCATTCTATTCAGGTCACACACTTTTAAAAAAACAAAACAGCCAAAACTCGAGCTTGCTAGATAAAAGTTACCAGCGTTTCTGACGGTCTACACTCGGGTAAAAAGAGTCTCTCTGGGGAATTTCACCTTTCCATATTTTCACCGCATCCTCCATCTCTTCATGATCAACCTCGTCGTTGTCAATCATCCGATCGTACAAGGTCTCAAATATATTTCCTTCAGGACCACAGGCCCCGTTTCTCAGTTCGAGGAGCAGAGCGTCAGTCACTCCTTGGATTCTCATCTCATCCGTCTTAAGATTTTGCCCAGACAGGAGGGTCTTGACGGCGGGCATATATCCGGGAGTTTGCAGCTTCTTCATCAGAGCTAAATAGTTGTTTGAAATAAAGCCATCTTCCATCGGGAACAAGCAGGGATGATTTGTCTGGCTTGGGTGATCCACTTGGCATCCGTAGCATTCTTCTTTACGTAGATCATTCAAGCAGCTCGTGAGGAAACTGAGTATGGCTGACTTCCCGGCTTTGACAAAACGAGATACAACCATTCCGTCAATTTCATCCGCTTCAGGATCGGCCTTCTTTTCATCCTTTCGGGGCAACCGGGCAGCCTCTACAGATTCATCCTTCTTTACACCCCAGCTAGGATGCTCGGATGGGAGGTGGTCCACTTCTATACCGTCATCAAAAGGTTCTTCCCATCGGTTTTGTGGATTGTGGCCATGCAGGGGGAATTTTCAGGAGAAGAGTTAAGGGGGTTGGGGTCCTCACCCTCCGTGTCCTGAGAAAGTTCAACCTCTTCTTCTTTGTAGAAGTTCTGGGTAGGTTCCCGCTCATCCATCACAACTTCTTGGTCCAAATCCGGCGCCACGGCAGAGAGGTCCTGAGACGGTTCAAACCCCTCGAGACCCGGAGGTGTTCCGGAAGAAGACAGCATATCAGGGTCGATCGGTGATGGTGGAGGTGTTGGTGGCATCCAGACGGTTGTAAGGCGTCTCTGAACTAGAGGCATGTCCGTCTTTTTAGGCTTTGTTGGTCGGCGGTGTGATGGCGTGCGTTTCAATCTCCCCGATGTGTCGCTCACTTTTTAAACACAAAGTGCGTAGGGCTTACTCCAAGGGGCGTGTCTATTCTAAGAGGTGGGGATTGGGGTTGGTCGCTGGATGGGGATGGGTTGGGTTAAAATTCCAGAGACCTCTTCACAGTCATCGTTTCAATCCAGTCACGACAACGATGGAAGAGCTCCGTGATTTCAGGCTCCGCCTCCAGCATCTTTTCCAGCCACAAGTTGAATGGGATCTCCATGACGGGTCGGTACACCCCGCAACTGGACTTAAAGCTTTCCAAAACGAAAAAGGCCTCACCCTTGCACTCCTCGGGCCACTGCTTGCTGATTTTAAAAAACCAACTGTCGCTATGACGTCGGTGCTCACGCTTCTTCTGTGTTATTGAGGCTACCGGCAAACGACATGGCGATCTCAGACGGGTCTGCACAATTCTTGTTGGAATTAGCTTCCCAGGTGGAGTTACAAACAGTTGCAGAGTGTGATGCACATGACAGAATCGAGCAGGTTTTAGAGAGCTTGGCTGAACACTGACACCAATGTAAACGAAGTTTTCGTGGCCAACTTGCTCTCAGTCCTTCAGCAGCTGGAGGGTGTCGCGCATGGAAGGGGACGACCAGTCATCCATATCCCTTTCCATGCGATTGAAAGATAATTGTTGCATGACCTCAACGTCCAGAAAATAGCGGAGGTGTTTGGCTCAAGTCGCCAGACCATAAATCGAAGGATGAACGATAATGGATTAAACTGCGTATTATTTTATCAACCGGAAACATAGAATGACTTCCATTTAAACTTTCATAGTTAGCACACACAGTCGTAATGCAATCATCCAGATAATAAATAATACGCAGTTTACCTCAATTCATGCAGATGTAGATAAGCTAAGAATGAACCTTAAAAGTATATTTATTTTATGAATGATACACAGTGTAATACTGGGAAGTTTTCCGTATCTGCATTTATGTGTGTAATATTTTACCATAAATCATAAGATTGACCCAGTCAGGTGCAAAATAATAAATATATTGAAAATAAATAACATTGTAATTACAATAAATCAAAGAGTCATATACTTAGAACATTTTAGATTGTAGGCAGAGAATACTACAGTGTTTGACTGAAAGAATGTATTTTAATCAGATTTGGGTCTTTTGACCCTCCCCCTTATGCTCTCCTAGTATAGCCTGTTTTCTCCTCATTTTGCTGATCTTGTTTCCTGTATGAAAGACTAACTGCAGCTGCTGGGTTTTCTCAGGGATTTCAGTGGAGCTGGAGTCCATTGCAGAGAAAGCCGCATGTATGAGCAGGAGCTGGGGTCTGTTACCAAGGTATCTTCATCTGCAGAGCAGATGTTGAGCAGCAGCATGGACAGACTTTACCTGACACGACTCTTTCTGATACAGAATTTAACCACAAACAAACTTTTTCCAGATGCATTTCTTCATCTAATTAACGTTACTTACAGACATGCTGAGTAAATACTGATTATAAATGTAACGTTTGACTGAATGCATAAAGAAGCCACAAAAAAAAACCCAACTGTCATTGTTTCTGTTGTTGAAAAACTTATTCATATTAAGTTTGTAATAAATATTCTGCTCTGCCATGATTTATTTTTATATTTATTATAACACTCATGTCAGCATTCAGTTTTACCAGCAAGAACAGACATTTTTCTAAACAGCTTTGAAAATGTCAACATGAACTGTTTTAATAAAGCTTGAAACTTAAAATGGTAAACATGGAGCCAGTAAACATCAACTCCTAAATAAAACAAGTCCAATATGATGCAGTCCTTCTGGATGTTGTTTTCCAGCATATCAGCCTTGACACTTTTGGCAGGAATGACGGCTCCTCTTCCACTCCCCAAAGACGTCCTTTACAACCAATCAGGTTCATGCAGCAGGTCCAGAAAAAAGGCTTTTCCAATGACCTGCAATTAATAAAATGTCGAGATTAGAGTCATTAATGATTGTATTGCATATAAATCAGTGAAATCCATCATAGTGATTTGTCTGTATGCTATACACCATGGTGAAATTACTTTAGTCTTCTTTCTAATTCCCTTGTAGAGCTGTCCTCTGTTCTTCTAGCTCTGCACAAACTTTTCTGGAACTTTGCTTCTAGAAACTTGACCTGCAGAAATCACACATTTTAACTCTGTCAGGGTTGACGTGCGAACACAGAAGCAGACGGTATTATTAAATCAAGTCGTTCATTTATTTGAATCCATTCTCGAAATCAGAACACAAATCGATGAAGGTACAAAAACCACCCAACAACCAGTGCAGGGGAGACGAAGACTTATAACCAGGAGGAGGGGATGAGGTAAGTGAAAACAGGTGTGCCAATTAAGGAGGGAGAGAACACACACTAGGAGGGCAATGTCAAGAGACCTGAAAAAACAGAGGAGAAACACAGGAAGTACAACCAACAACAAAATAAAACAGGAAGTGGACACCAAACACAAAACCAACAAATGTCCTGGGTCCATAACCCCACAAACTCAACATCGTATTTGATGTTTTGTTGGAGTTTACTGTAGGTGTCAGTTTTGGAAATGTTCAAATGTCATTTTCAATGTATTTGAATGTTTTTTCACATATTAACTTATTTACTGATTTAAACGTTAAATATATATTTAGCAACACTGATCCCATATAATTACTGTATGAATCACAGAATCATCCAGGCTGGTTGCAGCCGTTTCTAGTCTTATTGGGGCCCTAGGGTAGATGCTGGTTAAGGGCCTCCATTTTGTAAACTGTAGTGAAGAGATTCCTAACCTCTTTGGTCTACTAAGACAGCTCTATGTAAGAAAAAAAACGACTATGAATGATTTAAAAAAATTCTCTTTATCTCAATAAATAGAAGAGATTCAATAAACTAACAATTGCAATTAAAACAACAAATGTACACTTAAAATACTGCTTGACTGTCGTAGTCTCACACTTATAACACCACCTCATAATAACACTGTCAGGGTTTGTCGGGCGGACACAAATGCAGACAGGGATCGGAAATGCAAAAATCTCGTATTTATTGCAAACAAGAAACTCTCAATAAACACGAGAAGCAACAAAACGATCCGACAACTAGTGCAGGGGAGACGAAGACTTATAACAAGGAGGAAGGGATGAGGTAAGTGGAAACAGGTGTGACTATCAAGAGGGAATACACACACACTGGGGAGAGAACACAGGAAGTACGACCCATAACAAAATAAAACCGGAAGTGGAGACCAAAACACAACTCAAACTAAAGCGGGGTAAAAACCCCACAAACACAGGTTTTTTTGTAACAGTCATGGTGCTTTGTCCTCAAAATGTCTGCTTTCTGGCTTTTTTTTATTTGCATTTTTGTCCAGGCCTGTTTCATTTTTTTTTTTTTTATAATTATGTTAATCAGCAATTCAAAAGTGATGGCTGATTTTGATTATTTAATTTTCAATACATTTTTATTTATTGTTACTTTTGTAAGTTTCAAGTGATTTCAGTGAAAATTGTGGGTTTTTCCTTCTTTAACTGAGGGGTACCAACAATTTTGTACACGTGTGTAAACACGTGTTTCAGTTGATCTAAGACTTTCTGGAAGTCTGTTCCAGATCTGTGGAGCATAGAAGCTGAATGCAGATTCTCCATGTTTAGTTTGGACTCTAGGAACTGACTAAAGACTGGATCCAGATGAGCGTAGAGTTTTGGCTGGTATATACTGGGTCAGGAGGTCAGTCATGGACTTTGTTTGAGATGATAGAAAGCTGATTTAGTCACTGCCTTAATCTGTTTATCTAAATGTAGATCTGTGTCCATCACTACACCCATGTTTCTGGCCTGGTCGGTGGTGTTAAAATGTATTGATTGAAGCTCTAAAGTGACGTCCAACCGTTTCTCTTTAGCCCCGAAGACAATAACCTCAGTTTGTTTTTTGTTTCTGTGGCGTCTTTGCAATGATGAGACGTTATTTTCAGTGTTGCCTTTTTAATCCGCCATTGAACAGCCCGGGAAAAACAACGCAGGATGACGCGCATGCGTATTGCATAAAACAGTGTAACATTCACGGTCTTACTATTTAAATCAGACTTTAGAGTTATGAAAAATAACTAGTCAATATGCCACATTACCTCCCCTTTTACCTGAGACAAATTAACATACAGGTGGTTACTGCAAACAGCACCCTAAAAAAAAGAGGGCCAAATATCCAACTAATCATCCATCTAAAAAAAAAAACCCAAAAAAACAGGCTTTGCAACATCAATTTCTTCAAAGTAGACTGGACAGGCTTATTTCAGTCTGTCCAACATTTATCAACCTCAAAATGAACAGTTTTAATTATCATTGCGGAATCTAACGGGAAGTTTAATTTCACGTTTTGAGCGTCTCAGAACCACTGGCTCAGGTTTGAGAGGCTCAGGTGACTGTTTAGGAAAATCCCCCTTTTTTTGAGAACTCCCGCAGTTCTTCTCCTCTTCCGAGCTGGCTTCTTCTGTCGAGACCACCGGGTCCGCTACAGGTACCGCTCGCTCCCGTAGCTGATCGCCATGTCGTTGGTGCACTGTGCCAGAATCCCGCTCTCGTACTTCGTAAGAAACTGGACCAGTCTGTCGCACCACCACACCAGGAATCGAATTGTGACCCCCACTCACAGTGCTTCGCAGATACCTCCACTTCAAACAAACGATCTGCTGCATTGTGATCATGGCAGTCTTTTTGGTGATACTGTCTCATTCTCACCCGCTCCTTGGTCCATGGCTTCAGAAAATCCAACCTGGTACGAATGTGTCTGCACAGTAACAGATCAGCAGGGGACTGACCCATTGTGCAGTGAGGAGTGGATCTGTACTGCAATAAAAACAGTGAAATCTTATCATCAATGCCCAGATGAGTGTGAGCCAGCCTTTTCATTCCAGCTTTGAATGTCTGGACATATCGCTCCGCCAGACCATTTGATGCTGGGTGTCCTGGTGCACTTGTAGCATGAAGGATCCCATTTTCTTTCACAAAAGTGTTGAACTCTTCCGATATGAAAGTAGTAGCGGTGTCAGTCACAATTTGCTCTGGTAGACCAAAAGAAGAAAACAATCTCCTTAGTCTTGTGATGGTTGCCTGGGTGGTGATGTGGGACATCCGAAATACTTCCAGCCACTTTGTGTGGGCGTCGACCACTATCATGAACATGGCACTCATGAAAGGTCCAGCAAAATCGACATGAAGTCTTTTCCATGGTTCTCCAGGGAACTCCCACGGATGTAAGGGAACTTGAGGAGGAGTTGTTTTGTCCAGCTGGCAAATCTCACATTCTCTGCAGATCCGCTCCACATCCGAGTCCAACGCGGGCCACCATACATATTTACGGGCTAAGGCTTTTGTCTTGACTATGCCTTGATGTCCAAAATGGATTTCTTTTAGGATTTTTCCCCTCAGCTTGGAAGGTATGACAACCTTTGTTCCCCAAAGAACACAACCTTGTTCAGTGGAAAGTTCATTTTTCCTCATGCTGAATGGTTTTAGGTGTTCTTCCGGTTTTCCTGGCCATCCTTCCATTACGTACTTGTAGACTTGTGACAATTCGCTGTCAGTACGTGTTGCTTGTGCAACCTGTTGTGCTCTAAGTGGTGCCTCTTGGAGATGCTCTTCCAGCAGTGAGTGAATTAGTGCTGAGGTTCCAGCTGTTCCATGATCACTCGTTTCTGGTAAAGGAACACGGGAAAGACCATCCGCATTACTATGCTCTTTTGATTTTCGATAGACAATGTGGTAGTCATAAGCAAATAGAATAATTGCCCACCGTTGGATACGTGCAGCTGCCAAAGTTGGCAGATTTTTATGTTCACCAAACAGCGTCACTAGGGGCTGATGATCATTCGCCAGCGTAAAGTGCCGGCCCCACAAGTACTGGTGAAATTTCTTCACGCCATAAACCAGTCCCAATGCTTCTTTTTCTATCTGAGAATAGTTCTTCTCAGCTGGGCTTAACGTCCGAGAGGCAAAGGCAATGGGGCGTTCTTCTCCATTTGGCATTGTATGCTGGATGACTGCTCCGATACCATATGCTGAAGCATCGCAGGCAGAGTGAGTGGCAGGTTAAGGTCATAATGGGCTAGAACTCGGTCACTTGCTAGTAGTTCCTCACATTTAAGGAAAGCAGTGTTTTGCTTCTCAGTCCATTTCCATGTCACGTTTGCTTGCAGCAAGTTGTACAATGGTGCTAACACTGTACTTTGTTGCGGTACAAACCTTCCATAATAATTGTATAATCCCAAAAAGGCCTGTAACTCGCTGACATTGGTAGGAGCTGGACCTTCTCTTTAGAAGGTCTGAC
Organism: Oryzias celebensis; assembly: GCA_014656515.1. NCBI lineage: Eukaryota > Metazoa > Chordata > Actinopteri > Beloniformes > Adrianichthyidae > Oryzias > Oryzias celebensis. Next base: position 27,319 of record BNCR01000101.1, on the reverse strand, counting down.
ACCATGCTCATCCAGTTCATGCCCCAAATACTCAATCGTTTTCCTGCCGAACTCACACTTTGAGCGTTTCACACGCAGTCCATTCTCCTGTAAGCGTTGTAGGACTTTTTCCAGGTTTGACAGATGAGCCTCCTCTGTTTTTCCAGTGACCAGCAGATCATCAAGGTAAACTACAACTGGTAAGTCCTTCATCAGATTGTCCATGATACGCTGGAAAATGGCGGGTGCTGAGCTGATTCCAAAAGGAAGTCGATTGTACATGTACAGTCCTTTATGAGTGTTGATGGTAGTATAAGTCTTTGAGTCATTGTCGAGCAAAACCTGCTGATAAGCTGCGGCTAAGTCTATCTTCGAAAAGATTTTACCACCACTAAGGGTCACCAACAGCTCCTCTAGACGTGGTAAAGGATATGACTGTCTCTACAGCTTGGTTAACTGACACTTTATAATCCCCGCATAACCGGAGTGATCCATCTCTTTTTAGTACGGGCACTATTGGTGCTGCCCATTCGCTATGCTTCACTGGAGATATTATGTTAGCATCTTCCAGTCTTTTAAGTTCCCTATCTACTCGCTCTTTCATAGCAAATGGAAGGTGCCTGCTTTTACAAAATTTTGGCTGCACATCAGGTTTCACCACTATTGTTGCTTTTATGTCTTTAAGCATTCCTAGCTCTTCTGTAAAAACTTCGGAGTAGTTTTCCAGCACCTCTGTGAGTGACTTACATGTGGGTGAAGTTAAAGATTTAATCTGCTGCCAGTTTAAACTGAATTCCTTTAACCAATCTCTCCCACACAATGTTGATCCACACCCTTTTACCACCAACAGGGATAGCTCCCTGGTCTCATGTCCATAGCTCAGTGGTACTGTGATTTGGCCTAAAACAGGGATGTGACCTCCATTATAAGCCTTGAGTCTAACTGACACAGTCTGCAGTGGAAGATGTGAAAATTTCTCTTTATACTTAACTTGTGGTATGACACTCCTGGCAGCTCCAGTATCTATTTCCATCTCTAACTCTGTGTTGGCAACAATAAATGTCTCCCTATACAAGTCGATGTCATCGTTTGTTACAGTCAGAATGCTAAACAGTCCTAGTTTAGCGTCATCTTCCTCTTCCACATGTTTAGTGTGGGGTAGTGTTTTTCCTTTGACCTTTTGTTTTTCTCTGCACCCACTCCGAGCTTTTGAGCGACATGCCTTCTGAACGTGCCTCATTTTCCCGCAGTTACGGCATTTGGCTTCCTTGAAATAGCACTCATTTGCTGTATGTTTTTTTCCGTTGCACCTGTAACAGTTTATTTTCTTGTGTCGCTGTTCCACCTTGTGGACACTGGCTGTTCCGACACTATCATTTCCAAACACTCGCAGCTGACGGGCTTCTTTGTCCGCTGTTTCCATATTTAAGGCAATCTCAAAAGCTTTGGTGAAGGTCAGGTCATTTTCTGAAAGCAATCTTCGCTGGCAAGCCTCATTTTTTATTCCACTCACAAAACGATCACGTAGTGAGGAGTCCAGATTGGCGCCAAACTCGCAATAGGCTGCACCCCGTTTCAGCTCCGCTGCATACTCCGCCGCCGGCTGGTTGTGCTTCTGGTTACATCGATTAAAACGAAATCTTTCAGCAACCAGTATCGGCTTAGGCTCAAAATGTCTCTTTAATATCGTCACTATCTCATCAAATGTCTTTTCCTTGGGTTTACTAGGCTGCACCAGATTCCTTAGAAGTCCGTAGGTGGACGCGCCCATTACTGTTAGCAGTGTTGCTACTTGTTTCTCTTCGGCTACATCGTTAGCGTCGAAAAATTGTTCGATCCGTTCCATGTACGCCGACCATGGCTCACCGTCCGGCTTAAATTCCTCGATTCTTCCAAATTGGGACATTGTACTCACTAGCACCGACACCGAGTGTCTCTCCCTCCGGAAAATAATCAGTATTCAAATCCTCGTCGCCAGTTGTGGCGTCTTTGCAATGATGAGACGTTATTTTCAGTGTTGCCTTTTTAATCCGCCATTGAACAGCCCGGGAAAAACAACGCAGGATGACGCGCATGCGTATTGCATACAACAGTGTAACATTCACGGTCTTACTATTTTAATCAGACTTTAGAGTTATGAACAATAACTAGTCAATATGCCACAGTTTCATTGAAGTAAGTTGTGACACGTCCAGTCATTAATGTCTCAATGCATTTACCAAGAGCCTGTACAGGGCCTCAGTCTCCTGGTGTCATTGTAATATATATGTGTGTCATCTGCATAGGTATGGTAACTAATCGGTTCTGAGAGTTGTCAACATGAATATTAAAATCTCCAAGAATAATTATACAGTCAAAATTAACACAGATCACACAGAGCAGTTCACTAAAGTGGTAAATGGTAAAATGGTAAATGGCGCATACTTATATAGCGCTTTTCTACCTTCATTGAAGGTCCAAAGCGCTTTACAGCCACAGTCACACATTCACACACTGATGGCGGCTCCGCTGCTGAACACTGGCGCCAACCTTCCATCAGAGGCAATGTGGGGTTCATTGTCTTGCCCAAGGACACTTCGACACATGGGCGGCGAAGGCGGGAATCAAACCTGCAATCCTTCGATCACAGACTGCCCTTTCCACTGCAGTATCTGGGGGGGCGGTGGATATTTATAAATATGGTTTTAAATGAGGCTTTCAGCTGAAGGGCCACATATTCAAAAGATGAAATGCTTTCAAAAGAAAACTTCTTAAACTAAAATAGTTCATTGAACACTTTCACAGAGATAAGCACTTTGAAATGTTAATGTTTAAAGTTTAATGTTGGTGCTCTTTGTGGGGGAGCAGTTTTGTTACTGTGAAGTTCTTCATTATGAAAGGGGGATGTAGTATCAGTAACATAAATAGGTAGGAACCTTTGTAGGTAGAGAGAAGTGTCCTATGGGACAGAGGTTAATAAAGAGACTAGGTATGAAGCTGCAAAATGTGTCTCGTGTGTTGAAGTGAACCAAGAAACGCCTGAGACATGGAGGAAAATTGGATTATCAGGAAGTCTTCAAGTGAGTACGCCTCTCCTTTGGTCATGGTGCGGGAAAAAGGATGGGGGATTGCGGATCTGCACGGATTTCAGGTGGCCAAACGCTAGAACATTGAAGGATGCCCACCCCTTACCACCCCAATCTGACTGTTTGGCTGCCCTTGGTGGCAATTGCTTATTCAATACAATGGATCTGACTTCTGGTTTTTTCAACATTCCGTTGCATGAGGATGACAAGAAGTACACGGCCTTTACAACTCCTCTCGGGCTGCATGAGTACAATCGCATGCCACAAGATCTGTGTCACAGCCCAGTATCATTTTATGAGGATGATGATTGGGATATTTGGTGACATGAACTTTACCAAGCTGTTACCTTGATGACCTTCTTGTATTCGTACCTTCAGAAGATGAGGGACTCTCTAGACTTGAGATGGTGTTTCAGAGGCTGCGTGAAAGCAATTTGAAACAGAATCAGACAGGCAAACAAGTCACCAGAAAGCTTTGGGACAATGTGTAGGCGTTCCATGCACAGCAGCACATGAACGTGTTTGATCAAGATGCAACAACAACAAACTACAGCAACACCGGAACGTAAAGAAAATGAGTGACAGCAGGACAGGAGTCAAATAAAGAACCATTTCAGTTTATTGATAATATAAATGAAGAGTGTAGAATCTGCATAAAAATCACTTAATCTAAAACAGGCTCCACAACCAACCAGTACAGACGCCTGAGAACTGAGAGCCTTCTTCAAAACTGTGTTTCTAAATGCAAACCTTTATTGTGAATGAAATGAAAAAATATTTATACAAGTTGTTTTTTTATTGGTAAACATTTTGATTTATCTTGTATCATTGTTGCTTTTTCTTTCTTTTGATTTGTTGACTGTTTTGCATTTAACTTAAGTTAAGTTTTTATTTCAATAAACTAGTTTCCATTTATTTAAAAACATTGTACAATATCTGTTTTTATGATTATCAAGTAATTAAAGAACGACAAATTACAAAAAGAAAACATTCACGGCAAATAAAAACCGTTGAGATTTTGAGGTACATGTCACATCCATGGTATTTATGAAAAATATCTGTATCTGTATCAGATCAATTTTCGTAACATTGACCGGTATCAGATCAATACCCAAATGCTCCGTATTGCACAGCCCATCTATCCTTCCTGTGATTATTTACAGAATTAAATTATACTCCAGGCTGGGATCTTAAAAGTTACTAAATAAAAAGAGCCAGTCTTTCAATTGGACTTTTGCAATAAACTGATCCAACAACTTCTGCTACCTTGAAAGAGCCACAAATACACCCATTTGCTTGTTGCAAACCGTGTCAACCATAAACACATTTCGTTGAACACTCAGTACATGCACACGCATGTTGTTTAATACAAGGGAGTCATCATCCTCTCCCTGCCTCTCACTCATGGTGCAGAAAGAAATAAACATAACAGGATAAAGGGAATAAGGGCCAAACAGAGAAAAACACCCAGACAACAAAACATAGAGCAAAACCCACACTCAAACCCCAATCCGCCAAGACAAACAAAAGTGATTGTATCCCACAATTCCTTGCGCTGCTATATCTGACAGCAGGCCCAATGTTTCTCTGACCATCGCTACAATACTTTAGCCGTGTTTGAGACGACCCAGGTGGACGCAGTACTGCGCAGGATGACTGGTGCATGCTGGTTAAATGTTCTATGTATTATTTTAATAAGTTATACAAAAGGGAAAGTAAACTAATGTTTTTAAGTTATGTTATTATTATTTTTTTTTTAACATTCTTTTGACAGTTTTTTTTATCAACATCTTTCTTTTAATTACAGCTTCACTTAGTTTTTCCATTTCAGGAAAATGTTTTGTAACATTTTTTGTTACACTGTTGTTGTTGCCTGTTTGCATATTATTAAATCAAATGAAAGTCAATATTGTAATTGTGCATCCATTTAAAATAATTTTATGTGCACAGTCAATGTATCATTACCTCCTGACCTGAGCTCTCTCTTTCTTATTTCAAATAATGACACACAGAACAAAGGTTTCTTTTTATTTATCAAAATTCAAGATTCTCTGAATTCTGTTTCCACTGCCATGAAAGAGAGAACTGCCACTTCTTGTCCACTTAAAGCACTGCGATGTGAATTCTGAGCAGTAAAACAAATGAAACAAGCACAATGAATTCTCTTTTTCTCTCCACATTTTGCATGTATGGCTTGTGACAAAGTAAAGAATATTGCAGGATATCTTGCGGAAATCCTTTAACCTAAAGCGTATAAAGGTACAGTTTATATAAAATGCATTTAAAATGTAGTTCTCAGACATGGGAACGAAAATGATTTTCTAGGCTCTTTTTCTTGGCTCACCTTGTGGCCTAAAGAGAACTCGTGACGTACAAAGATCAGAGAATGCTGTAACTGCGGAATAGAAACAGACCGGATTAGATTATCAACCGTGGTGACGGACGTCAGGCCGGCCGCTCTAGTTGTTGCAGATCTATGCTGAAAGTCTATCCGACAGTTGAAAGCCGAAAGTGAAAGTAAAAGAGAAAAGTTCGCGCGGCGTCGCGGTCATGAGCTCAGAGACGTTTCACGCGCTTCTGCTGGACATTTCCAACCAGCTAAAAGAAGAAGACCTGAACAAGATGAAGTTCCTGGTTCGAGAACTTGTTGGCAAACGAGATCTAGAGAAGATAACGAGCGGCCACAGCCTGTTTCAGGCTCTGACGGAGAGGGGCCACCTGGGGCTCGAAAAGCGGGAGTTCGTGACCAGTCTCCTGCAGAACATCAACCGACTTGACCTCTCCGAAAAACTGCAGCAGTTCGAGGGCTCTGCAGTAGCTGCCAACGGAGGTCCGAGCGAAGAGGAGACAGGTACCGAACCAGACCCGGAACCGCCACTGACGTCTACGCCTTAAGGGGGCGCTGTTGCATCTAAGCTGTAGGACAGAAAAGCAGGGCCACACTGTGAAGTAAGAAAGCTGTCAAAAAGAAACGGATTCATAAATACAAAGTTGTGTACAAATATATATCTTGTGCACAACTTTGCAGATTAATTATGAATACAACCTTTAGCTGTACGTTTCACATGTTTGTTTTGAATATGGTTGGTCTTTGTCCTCTTGCTTGTCTTGAATATACATACACAAACACATCAGTCTTTATGAGGGAACTGAACCTGCAACTTCACTGATGGAAGCATTCACATTTCAAAGAATGTTTGCTCATTTATGAGACAGACTAAAGTCCTCAAAGTACAAAACAAAGTATTTTGTCATCTTAAAAATGGCTGTATGTTATGCAGTCTGGGGCATTCCTTGCCTTTGTCCATGAGTGGCCGGGTTAGGCTCTAGCAGCCACGTGACCCGAAAGGCCAAAATGGTGTAAAAGATGTAATGGTGCTAACTAGCTGTGTCCTGTGTGATCACGGACAGTATTTTCACGTACCGGCCTTTACAATTTGGCAGATAAATACAAGATAAATTCACAGGACATTCATAAAAACTGTATTTTCTAAATAATAGAATTGAATCCAGTGTTTTAGCAGCGTCTGTGTAGCATAACAGAGTCTGTGTTACACTGAAAACTGTGACCTGTCAGATGTTAAGCTCCTAGTTCCTGGCTTATTCACAGGATGTTGACAAAAATGTTTGTCATTTTGATGTTTTTTCTGTAGAATGTATTTGTAGACGGAAAGCTTTGTTTTTAAATGGAACTGATCAAGTAGTTTAGTGTTCCATTTTATTGATTTTCTCTTTTGAAACTTGAAAACTTTTGAGTTCATTTTCAGTTTAGTTTCAGTGCATCTGTTCTGTTTAAAGTATGACAGAAAATAAAGATGTAAGTCTAAACCTGCTAATGATTCCACATTTCTTTAATGAGCCACACAGTGTTCAAATTTGACAAATATAGTTGTTTAGTTTATGTTGTGATATATATTGTTATCACGAGATTTTCATATTTTTCTAACATCAGGTGTTCAGCTCTGACCTTCACATTTGAAGACAGTGAAAAGCATCAGTGTTTACATTTTTATGAGATTTACTGCTGTTTCACTAAAGCTTTAGCGCTTTCACCACTTCAGTAGCAGATTTTCTTACAGCAGGTGTTTATCTGCTGCGTCTGGTTCACACCGGTCGCGGGAGCACTGCGAAGTGGCGCAGAACGCAGGCCGCTTCCATTCGGCGCCCTTGTTAACTTATGGTGTAGTTCACACCCCACGCAAAGCGCCACGGTTCTCCGCGACGGGCTTGCACCGTACAGTGATTGTTTCTGGTCTGTTCCTTGTTGACCATCGCGGAAAAGTACGTGTCTAGTGTGAACTGAAGGTAAACAGATTCCGCGAGCACTCTGCCCACCCACTGCTTCGCAGCGCTTCCGCGTCTGGTGTGAACCAGGCGTTCTGGAGTGACAGAAAGCATTGAAGAAAATCTCCTTTCTGAATGAAGGTTCATTTTTGATGGCCACAGTCTGGTTTCTTTTTCATCCTCGACCATTCAGCTTCTGTTTGACTGAACACACCTGATCCAAATGTGCTCTGTGAGGAAGTCAAAAATGAGGAAGACACAGGACAGTGGTCTTTGAGCACTGATGTTTGAGCCTGCTGCCCTAAACCCCTAACAGCTTATTCTGCTCTTTCAGCCAAGCTAAACATCGCCTCAGAGGTGATTTCAGAGTACCTGGGAAGGAGCTGGCGTAAACTGGGCCGCCGACTGCGTCTGACCGATACCAAGCTGGACACTATTTCCACAAGGCACCCCACTGAGCTGGAGGAAACGGCAAGGGAGCTCCTGAAGGAGTGGAGGAAAAGTCGGAAGGCTGAAGCCCGGACCGAGGAGCTGTTGAAAGCTTTGAGAGAATGTCAGCTCAATCTGACTGCTGATAAAGTGGAAGACAAGCTGAAAGCTGAGGGATACTAATGGAGAGAAAACTGAGCTTTGTTGAACAAAATGACTCTCGAAGCTTAAGGAAGTCAACAATAAAGCTGCTCCCCAGTTCTGTTTTCAGATAAATAAACTTAAATGATGGAACTGCACATGTGCCCTGTTTCACTGCCTGGCCAGTGTCATGAACCCGTCTTCTTTACTGAGATTATTAAAATCTTTTTTCATTTAATCTGACTTTCTAATTCTGCAAAATCTTTGATTTTTCAACATTGATTATTTTTAAATGATTGCAAGGAAACGTTGGCTTTCAAGCGTCTAGTGCTCACTGTAAATACATTCAGAAAAAAACTGACAGCAGTTGTTGCCAGTTTAGATGTGTGAAAATATTTTGATTATGTAAACAACTTTAAAGGCAAATATTACATTCAGGAAACACTACATATTTTCTTTCTTATTTATTATTATTGTTTAATGTATACAAACTGCTATTAAAAACTCTTTCTAGATTTAGCATACAGATATTTTTAGTAATTTTGATGTGCATTAGAAACTGTTACTGTAACACTCAGATATTAATTTTAGTTTTTTTCTTAAAGAGCTTTAAGGTTAAATTGATTCTAATAGGCAAAAATAAGCGATTATTATTTTTTATATATAATAATGACTTAAAAACAGCAATGTGGCATTTTACAGACTTTGAAGGGTTGTTGTTTTAACAAGATTTCTTTGCTAAATTTATACAATGTTCTGTTAAGTAATTTTTACAATTTTATGGTGTGTTTGCATTTTCATCCTGGCAACCACTGTGGCCAATTTCTTTTTTCTGAAAACATTAGAAAATCTTGTTTTTCCACTGCTATCACAGTAGGGGTGTACTGATTCATTTTAGCAACAGTTCATATAATAATTTGTGGTTGCTACTATGATTCATAATCTACATTGGTTCATTTTGAAGGATCCGATTCAGAGAGTTTAAAGGGATCCAGGACATACTTAGCCAAAACATCAACCTTCAGAGATAAATACCTGGTACTGAACCACAGGTGAAGTTTTCCAGATTTTCCAAAGCGGGGCTGCAGAGATGAACTGTTTAATTCTGGGAAATATTTTTATTTTTAAAGGGAAAAGTGTTATAAAAACCCATATTTAGACTTTTTTATATTTATTAGCCGCCACATCTGTTTTAGAAAGCTGGAAAATGTCAAGTTTCACCAGATCTTATTCACAATTGAAGTTCAGAGCGGCTGATCAGAAAACTCTGATGACCCAGCATTCCACTAGCATTTAAACGCATCACTTACGCACGAATCTGGGAGACGTGAAAAGAGTCTCACATGAGTTTTGCATGTAAATGCGGTTTAGTGTGTGTGTGTAACAAGTCATTCCTGCATAACTTTTTAATATTTGTGCGTGTAGTTAGTTTCAAGCTGTCGTAATTTTAAGTTGTGCGTGTGTACATTGTAATTTGTATTTTTTTAAATTTTGTAAATTTTTTACTCATGCACAACATGTATTTTATGAGTTACAAATCAAAAATTAAGCACGCACAAATCTAAAGTTGCGCACAAAACAAGAATTACACACGCACAAATCTAAAGTTTCACACAGAACAAGAATTAAGCATGCACAAATCTAAAGTTATGCACAGAATAAGAAGTATGCACGCACAAATCCAAAGCTACGCATAAATCTAAAGTTACGCACAAATCAAGGATTACTTACACACAAATCTAATGTTACACACAAATCAAGCATGACGCACGGACAAATTTAAAGTTATGCACTAATCAAGAATTATGCACACACAAATCTAAAGTTGCGCACAAATCAAGGATTACTCACACACAAATCTAAAGTAGCGGACAAACCAAAAATTAAGCACGCACAAATCTAAAGTTATGCACAATATAAGAAGTATGCACGCACAAATCCAAAGCTACGCAAAAATCTAATGTTACGCACAAATCAAGGATTACGCACACACAAATCTAATGTTACGCACAAATCAAGGATTACTCACACACAAATCTAAAGTGATGCGCAAATCAAAGATTAAGCACACACAAATGTAATGTTACGCACAAATCAAGGATTATGCACACACAAATCTGAAGTAGCGGACAAACCAAAAATTAAGCACGCACAAATCTAAAGTTATGCACAATATAAGAATTATGCACACACAAATCTAAAGTTATGCACAAATCAAGGATTAAGCTTGCACAAATCTAAAGTTACGTTAAGAATAAGAATTAAGCATGCACAAGTCCAAAGCTACGCACAAATCAAGGATTACGCACGCATAATATCTAAGGTTATGCACAAATCAAGGATTACGCACACACAAATCTAAAGTTATGCACAAATCAAGGATTACGCACACACAAATCTAAAGTTATGCACAATATAAGAAGTATGCACGCACAAATCCAAAGCTACGCAAAAATCTAATGTTACGCACAAATCAAGGATTACGCACACACAAATCTAATGTTACGCACAAATCAAGGATTACTCACACACAAATCTAAAGTGATGCGCAAATCAAAGATTAAGCACACACAAATGTAATGTTACGCACAAATCAAGGATTATGCACACACAAATCTGAAGTAGCGGACAAACCAAAAATTAAGCACGCACAAATCTAAAGTTATGCACAATATAAGAATTATGCACACACAAATCTAAAGTTATGCACAAATCAAGGATTAAGCTTGCACAAATCTAAAGTTACGTTAAGAATAAGAATTAAGCATGCACAAGTCCAAAGCTACGCACAAATCAAGGATTACGCACGCATAATATCTAAGGTTATGCACAAATCAAGGATTACGCACACACAAATCTAAAGTTATGCACAAATCAAGGATTACGCACACACAAATCTAAAGTTATGCACAAATCAAGAATTAAGCACGCACAAATCTAAAGTTACGCATGAATCTAAAGTCACGCACAAATCAAGCATTACGCATGCTCAAATTTAAAGTTATGCACAAACCAGAATTATGCACATACAAATCTAAAGTTGCGCACAAAACAAGAATTATGCACACACAATTATAAGGTTACGCACAAATCAAGGATTACGCTTGCACAAATCTAAAGTTACGTAAAGAATAAGAATTAACCACGCTTAAATATAAAGTTATGTAATGAACAAGAATTAAGCACGCACAAATCTAAAGTTGCGCACAAAACAAGAATTACACACGCACAAATCTAAAGTTTCACACAGAACAAGAATTAAGCATGCACAAATCTAAAGTTACGCACAGAATAAGAAGTATGCACGCACAAATCCAAAGCTACGCAAAAATCTAATGTTACGCACAAATCAAGGATTACGCACACACAAATCTAATGTTACGCACAAATCAAGGATTACTCACACACAAATCTAAAGTGATGCGCAAATCAAAGATTAAGCACACACAAATGTAATGTTACGCACAAATCAAGGATTATGCACACACAAATCTGAAGTAGCGGACAAACCAAGAATTAAGCACGCACAAATCTAAAGTTATGCACAATATAAGAATTATGCACACACAAATCTAAAGTTATGCACAAATCAAGGATTAAGCTTGCACAAATCTAAAGTTACGTTAAGAATAAGAATTAAGCATGCACAAGTCCAAAGCTACGCACAAATCCAAAGCTACGCATAAATCTAAAGCTACGCATAAATCTAAAGCTACGCACAAATCAAGGATTACGCACGCATAATATCTAAGGTTATGCACAAATCAAGGATTACGCACACACAAATCTAAAGTTATGCACAAATCAAGAATTAAGCACGCACAAATCTAATGTTACTCACAAATTAAGGATTACGCACGCACAAATCTAAAGTTACGCATGAATCTAAAGTCACGCACAAATCAAGGATTACGCATGCTCAAATTTAAAGTTATGCACAAACCAGAATTATGCACACACAAATCTAAAGTTGCGCACAAAACAAGAATTATGCACACACAATTATAAGGTTACGCACAAATCAAGGATTACGCTTGCACAAATCTAAAGTTACGTAAAGAATAAGAATTAAGCACGCTTAAATATAAAGTTATGTAATGAACAAGAATTAAGCACGCACAAATCTAAAGTTGCGCACAAAACAAGAATTATGCACACACAATTATAAGGTTACGCACAAATCAAGGATTACGCTTGCACAAATCTAAAGTTACGTAAAGAATAAGAATTAAGCACGCTTAAATATAAAGTTATGTAATGAACAAGAATTAAGCACGCACAAATCTAAAGTTGCGCACAAAACAAGAATTATGCACACACAATTCTAAGGTTACGCACAAATCAAGAATTAAGCACGCTTAAATCTAAAGTTACGTAAAGAACAAGAATTAAGCACGCACAAATCTAAAGCTACGCACAAATCCAAAGCTACACATGAATCAAGGATTAAGCACACACAAATCTAAAGTTACGCACAAATCAAGGATCCTGCTCGCACAATTCTAAAGTTACGCACAAATCAAGAATTATGCACACACAAATCTAAAGTTGCGCACAAAACAAGAATTATGCACACACAATTTTAAGGTTACCCACAAATCAGGGATCCTGCTCGCACAATTCTAAAGTGGCGCACAAAACTAGAATTATGCCACACAAATCTAAAGTTACGCACAAATCAAGGATCACGCTTGAACAATTCTAAAGTTACGCACAAATCAAGGATCACGATTGCACAATTCTAAAGTTACGCACAAATCAAGAATTACACATGCCCAATCTAAAGTTATGCACAAATCAAGGATTAAGCACGCACAAATATAAAGCTACACACAAATTAAGGATTACGCACGCACAAATCTAAGGTTACGCACAAATCAAATTACGCACGCACAAATCTTAAGTTACGCACAAATAGGAGTGATACTAATTTCTCTCCATATATTTTTACTGATTAAATAGTCTAGCTCGATTCAATTACCATCTTGCCTCGGACAAGTGTTAACCCAAGTTTCCAGTTTAAAGTGACATCAATGGTAGGAAAGGTTTTGCAGACCGAAGAGCTTCATATAGTTTTAGCAAAAACAAAAACGTCCAACTGTTAAAAAAGTTAAGACGTTTTGTTTACACTATGCTTTACCAAAATTTTTATTTCATTTGCCCGTCGTTGCTTTAGTAAAATGTTTCATTATTTCTTAAAATATTTAACTAATGCTTCATATTTAAGGCAGCAACAACTTTTCTGACTTGAATTGGCCTCCGTACTGTCAACAAAGAGCTTCTGCAATAAACTGGAAATCTTCATTTATATTTGCTCCATAAGACTGCAGACGCTCTTCAAAAATCAGATATCTTTTGACATGGAAGGTCTGATAGGATTTCGTAGATTGCAGTTTGTAGAAATGTTTACTTTGAGCCATAAAAATGTATGATTAGAGAAGTAAAAAGATCAAATGGTTTTGCAAACTAAAGGAACAAAAGTTGTTTACTTCTTAAAAAAAATGCATAACCTCACTGAAGAATTACCAGTTGCTCAGTTATTCAAAAATTAGACGCGCCTGTGGCTTTTAAAGATTTGTTTTGATCTACTAGTTGTTATTGTCATTTATTTTTGAGCGACCTGCCATGTCAGGAAATACTCATCAAAGCTCATTTTAAACTCTTAAACCCGGTGTTAGAAACAATAACATGAAACTTTTTTTCCAATCGTTTTGTTTTTGTAGCATATACACATCGTATTCTGGTTTGTGTCAAAAAGAGGTTTTGTGTGAATGTGGTTTTTGGTTTAGCTAATCACGTTGCTTTTGAATACTGAGAATTTTCTCACAGCTGTGTCTACTTAAAAATAAACGTCATTCAAAATGATAATTTCAGCAGATCATGCTAAATGGACTCAACCACTCAAAAAAAGAGCAAGTCTCTGCTGTGTCCTTTTTTGCATGACAGCAGCCCTCTGCTGTAAAGATGCAATGGTCCATTCCTTGAAGCTGGGGGAGCGGTTGCAAGGGAAAAGATGTTGTCATTGTTTTTCATTCATTTTCAAACCTGCTTAGTACTTTTCAGGGTCACTCAGCAGTCGGAGAAGGCGGTGTCTGGACACCTGCAGGGCCCCTCACAGACAGAGCCACTCAAGTTCGTGATCAAACTTGGGAACTAAATGTTAAAATTCTTTACATATGCATTCTTTCAGGACAGAGACGAGCACTGGATTTTAGAGGGGCAGGGGCTCAAATTCAGAAAAGGGCAGCAAAAACACTTGTTTTTGTTCCTATTAGACAATATGGAAATTAAGTAAAATAAAAAAGAAGTACTAAAAGAAAACTACTCAGATATGAGATCTGTATAGGTGAAAGTGATACAATTTTCATTTTTGTGAAAACAAATTATTGTCAACATGAGTTCATTCACTTTATCATAAACATGGAAAACATTCAAAGCAATAAAACACTGGAGGCCCTTTTTGTGGAATTGTGTTACAGGGAAAATCAACATTAATCAAGTTTAATACAGATGGTAAAATTTTAGGCACAGGTTTCATAAAACTTCCATTCCCAGAATGCTGTTTTTGGTTCTGTCTCCTGTCAGTCTGTTTCTGTTCATTGTTCTCAGTGTATAGAAGTGTCTGGTTCTCAGTTCTACATTGTCAGGTCATCTGCTTTACCCCCTCTGAGTTTCTCCGTGGTTTTTGTTTTCTTGTTGCAGTTTATTTATTAAATGTTTATGTTTCTTCCACCAATTCCAGTTTCCAGATTTTCATACAGAGAACAATGATGCTTCAAAGAGAACAGAAACGTTCACAGCCAGTGCTAATCAGAGCAGAAAACAGTGTTCTCATTTAATTAAATCCTGCACTGTTCATCTGTTTGCTGCATTTTGTGATTGAATTTCACCATAAAATGAACCCATTAACCATCATCATTTTGTCTGTGAGGAATAAACGCTGGTCTTTATAAAGGCAGTCATATTCATAAATAATATGTGTGCACAATTTTAGATTTTGTGCACAACTTTGCAGGAAAAAAAATCAGTACAACGTTTAGTTTTATGTTTTAACATGTCTTTTTTTAATACAACTTTTCTTTGTCTTGAAGACAAATTTTTCCTGTTAACGAACTGTTAAAAAAATACGTCACAGACAATACATGGAGTCCTAGAACATCGATTTCTTAAAATACACATGTGTGTTAAAGTTCTGTTAAGTATGCTATTAATTTCTATTAAACTATTGAAAAAAAAAAAACTGAAGTTTTTTTCCGAAAGTATTAAAAATGGAGTCCTCCCTCCTACTTTGACCGAAAGTCTAACAACTCTTATTCCTAAACCAAAAAAGAATTTTAGGCTAAACTTTAAAAAACACCTGAGAACAAGGCTAAACTTAAAAAAACAGCCTTAGAACGAGGCTAAACTTAAAAAAAAGAGCCTTAGAACGAGGCTAAACTTTAAAACACAGCCTTAGAACGAGGCTAAACTTTGAAAAACAGCCTGAGAATAAGGCTAAACTTTATAAAACAGCCTTAGAACGAGGCTAAACTTTAAAAAACCACCTGAGAACGAGGCTAAACTTCAAAAAACAGCTTTAGAACAAGGCTAAACTTCAAAAAACAGCTTTAGAACGAGGCGATACTTAAAAAAACAGCTTTAGAACGAAGCTAAACTTAAAAAAAACAGCCTTAGAACGAGGCTAAACTTTAAAAAACCACCGGAGAACGAGGCTGAACTTTAAAAAACAGCCTAAGAACGAGGCTAAACTTTAAAAAACCACCTTAGAACGAGGCTAAACTTTACAAAACAGCCTGAGAATAAGGCTAAACTTTATAAAACAGCCTCAGAACGAGGCTAAACTTCAAAAAACAGCTTTAGAACAAGGCTAAACTTCAAAAAACAGCTTTAAAACAAGGCTATACTTAAAAAAACAGCTTTAGAACGAAGCTAAACTTAAAAAAAAGAGCCTTAGAATGGGGCTAAACTTTAAAAAACCACCTTAGAACGAGGCTAAACTTTAAAACACAGCCTTAGAATGAGGGTAAACTTTAAAAAACCACCTTAGACCGAGGCTGAACTTTAAAAAACAGCCTTAGAACGAGGCTAAACTTTAAAACACCATCTTAGAACGAGGCTAAACTTTACAAAACAGCCTGAAAAAAAGGCTAAACTATATAAAACAGCCTTACAACGAGGCTAAACTTCAAAAAACAGCTTTAGAACAAGGCTAAACTTCAAAAAACAGCTTTAGAACGAAGCTAAACTTAAAAAAAGAGCCTTAGAATGGGGCTAAACTTTAAAAAACCACCTGAGAACGAGGCTAAACTTCAAAAAACAGCTTAAGAACAAGGCTAAACTTCAAAAAACAGCTTTAGAACGAGGCTATACTTAAAAAAACAGCTTTAGAACGAAGCTAAACTTAAAAAAAGAGCCTTAGAACGAGGCTAAACTTTAAAAAACCACCTTAAGCGAGGCTAAACTTTACAAAACAGCCTGAAAATAAGGCTAAACTATATAAAACAGCCTTACAACGAGGCTAAACTTCAAAAAACAGCTTTAGAACAAGGCTAAACTTCAAAAAACAGCTTTAGAACGAAGCTAAACTTAAAAAAAGAGCCTTAGAATGGGGCTAAACTTTAAAAAAGAGCCTTAGAATGGGGCTAAACTTTAAAAAACCACCTGAGAACGAGGCTAAACTTCAAAAAACAGCTTAAGAACAAGGCTAAACTTCAAAAAACAGCTTTAGAACGAGGCTATACTTAAAAAAACAGCTTTAGAACGAAGCTAAACTTAAAAAAAGAGCCTTAGAACGAGGCTAAACTTTAAAAAACCACCTTAAGCGAGGCTAAACTTTACAAAACAGCCTGAAAATAAGGCTAAACTTTATAAAACAGCCTTACAACGAGGCTAAACTTCAAAAAACAGCTTTAGAACAAGGTTAAACTTCAAAAAAACACCTTTAGAACGAGGCTATACTTAAAAAAAAACAGCTTTAGAACGAAGCTAAACTTAAAAAAAAGAGCCTTAGAATGGGGCTAAACTTTAAAAAAAACCACCTTAGAACGAGGCTAAACTTTATAAAACCACCTGAGACGAGGCTGAACTTTAAAAAACAGCCTTACAACGAGGCTAAACTTAAAAAAAAAAGAGCCTTAGAACGAGGCTAAACTTTAAAACACAGCCTGAGAACGAGGCTAAACTTCAAAAAACAGCTTTAGAACGAGGCTAAACTTAAAAAAAAAAGAGCCTTAGAACGAGGCTAAACTTTAAAACACAGCCTTAGAATGAGGGTAAACTTTAAAAAACAGCCTTAGAACGAGGCTAAACTCTAAAAAACAGCCTGAGAACGAGGCTGAACTTTATAAAACCCCCTGAGAACGAGGCTAAACTTCAAAAAACAGCTTTAGAACAAGGCTAAACTTCAAAAAACAGCTTTAAAACGAGGCTATACTTAAAAAAACAGCTTTAGAACAAAGCTAAACTTAAAAAAACCACCTTACAACGAGGCTAAACTTTACAAAACAGCCTGAGAATAAGGCTAAACTTTCTAAAACAGCCTTAGAACGAGGCTAAACTTAAAAAAAAAAGCCTTAGAACGAGGCTAAACTTTAAAACACAGCCTTAGAACGAGGCTAAACTTTATAAAACAGCCTTAGAACGAGGATAAACTTTAAAAAACAGCCTGAGAACGAGGCTAAACTTCAAAAAACAGCTTTAGAACGAGGTTAAACTTAAAAAAAAGAGCCTTAGAACGAGGCTAAACTTTAAAACAGCCTTAGAACGAGGATAAACTTTAAAAAACAGCCTGACAACGAGGCTATACTTAAAAAAACAGCTTTAGAATGAGGGTAAACTTTAAAAAACCAGCTTAGAACGAGGCTAAACTTTATAAAACCACCTGAGACGAGGCTGAACTTTAAAAAACCACCTTACAAATGAGGCTAAACTTTAAAACACAGCCTTAGAATGAGGGTAAACTTTAAAAAACCACCTTAGAACGAGGCTAAACTTAAAAAAAAAAGCCTTAGAACGAGGCTAAACTTTAAAACAAGGCCTTAGAACGAGGCTAAACTTTATAAAACCACCTGAGAACGAGGCTGAACTTTAAAAAACAGCCTGAGAATAAGGCTAAACTTTCTAAAACAGCCTTAGAACGAGGCTAAACTTCAAAAAACAGCTTTAGAACGAGGCTAAACTTAAAAAAAAAGAGCCTTAGAACGAGGCTAAACTTTAAAACAGCCTTAGAACGAGGATAAACTTTAAAAAACAGCCTGAAAAAAAGGCTAAACTATATAAAACAGCTTTAGAACGAGGCTAAACTTTAAAAAACCACCTTAGAACGAGGCTAAACTTTATAAAACAGCCTGAGAATAAGGCTAAACTTTATAAAAAAGCCTTACAACGAGGCTAAACTTCAAAAAACAGCTTTAGAACGAGGCTATACTTAAAAAAAAGAGCCTTAGAACGAGGCTAAACTTTAAAACACAGCCTTAGAACGAGGCTAAATTTTATAAAACCACCTGAGAACGAGGCTAAGCTTCAAAAAACAGCTTTAGAACAAGGCTAAACTTCAAAAAACAGCCTTAGAACGAGGCTAAACTTCAAAAAACAGCCTTAGAACGAGGCTAAATTTTATAAAACCACCTGAGAACGAGGCTAAGCTTCAAAAAACAGCTTTAGAACAAGGCTAAACTTCAAAAAACAGCTTTAGAACGAGGCTAAACCTTAAAAAAACCACCTTAGAACGAGGCTAAACTTTACAAAACAGCCTGAGAATAAGGCTAAACTTTATAAAACAGCCTTCCAACGAGGCTAAACTTCAAAAAACAGCTTTAGAACGAGGCTATACTAAAAAAATTAGCTTTAGAACGAAGCTAAACTTAAAAAAAAGAGCCTTAGAATGGGGCTAAACTTTAAAAAACCAGCTTAGAACGAGGCTAAACTTTATAAAACCACCTGAGAACGAGGCTGAACTTTAAAAAACAGGCTGAAAATAAGACTAAACTTTCTAAAACAGCCTTAGAACGAGGCTAAACTTAAAAAAAAAGAGCCTTAGAACGAGGCTAAACTTTAAAAAAACCACCTTAGAACGAGGCTAAACTTTACAAAACAGCCTGAGAATAAGGCTAAACTTTATAAAACAGCCTTAGAACGAGGCTTAACTTTAAAAGACAGCCTTAGAATGAGGGTAAACTTTAAAAAACAGCCTTAGAACGAGGCTAAACTCTAAAAAACAGCCTGAGAACGAGGCTGAACTTTATAAAACCACCTGAGAACGAGGCTAAACTTCAAAAAACAGTTTTAGAACGAGGCTAAACTTAAAAAAAAAAGAGCCTTAGAACGAGGCTAAACTTTAAAACACAGCCTGAGAACGAGGCTAAACTTCAAAAAACAGCTTTAGAACGAGGCTAAACTTAAAAAAAAAAGAGCCTTAGAACGAGGCTAAACTTTAAAACACAGCCTTAGAATGAGGGTAAACTTTAAAAAACAGTCTTAGAACGAGGCTGAACTTTATAAAACCACCTGAGAACGAGGCTAAACTTCAAAAAACAGCTTTAGAACAAGGCTAAACTTCAAAAAACAGCTTTAGAACGAGGCTATACTTAAAAAAACAGCTTTAGAACGAAGCTAAACTTAAAAAAACCACCTTACAACGAGGCTAAACTTTACAAAACAGCCTGAGAATAAGGCTAAACTTTCTAAAACAGCCTTAGAACGAGGCTAAACTTAAAAAAAAAAGCCTTAGAACGAGGCTAAACTTTAAAACACAGCCTTAGAACGAGGCTAAACTTTATAAAACCACCTGAGAACGAGGCTGAACTTTAAAAAACAGCCTGAGAATGAGGGTAAACTTTATAAAACAGCCTTAGAACGAGGATAAACTTTAAAAAACAGCCTGAGAACGAGGCTAAACTTCAAAAAACAGCTTTAGAACGAGGCTAAACTTAAAAAAAAGAGCCTTAGAACGAGGCTAAACTTTAAAACAGCCTTAGAACGAGGATAAACTTTATAAAACAGCCTGAGAATAAGGCTAAACTTTATAAAAAAGCCTTACAACGAGGCTAAACTTCAAAAAACAGCTTTAGAACGAGGCTATACTTAAAAAAAAGAGCCTTAGAACGAGGCTAAACTTTGAAAAACAGCCTGAGAATAAGGCTAAACTTTATAAAACAGCCTTAGAACGAGGCTAAACTTTAAAAAACCACCTGAGAACGAGGCTAAACTTCAAAAAACAGCTTTAGAACAAGGCTAAACTTCAAAAAACAGCTTTAGAACGAGGCGATACTTAAAAAAACAGCTTTAGAACGAAGCTAAACTTAAAAAAAACAGCCTTAGAACGAGGCTAAACTTTAAAAAACCACCGGAGAACGAGGCTGAACTTTAAAAAACAGCCTAAGAACGAGGCTAAACTTTAAAAAACCACCTTAGAACGAGGCTAAACTTTACAAAACAGCCTGAGAATAAGGCTAAACTTTATAAAACAGCCTCAGAACGAGGCTAAACTTCAAAAAACAGCTTTAGAACAAGGCTAAACTTCAAAAAACAGCTTTAAAACAAGGCTATACTTAAAAAAACAGCTTTAGAACGAAGCTAAACTTAAAAAAAAGAGCCTTAGAATGGGGCTAAACTTTAAAAAACCACCTTAGAACGAGGCTAAACTTTAAAACACAGCCTTAGAATGAGG
This sequence comes from Oryzias celebensis, assembly GCA_014656515.1. Classification (NCBI taxonomy): domain Eukaryota; kingdom Metazoa; phylum Chordata; class Actinopteri; order Beloniformes; family Adrianichthyidae; genus Oryzias; species Oryzias celebensis. The sequence continues at coordinate 6,754 of BNCR01000101.1, read as the reverse complement.
GTAAACTTTAAAAAACCACCTTAGACCGAGGCTGAACTTTAAAAAACAGCCTTAGAACGAGGCTAAACTTTAAAACACCATCTTAGAACGAGGCTAAACTTTACAAAACAGCCTGAAAAAAAGGCTAAACTATATAAAACAGCCTTACAACGAGGCTAAACTTCAAAAAACAGCTTTAGAACAAGGCTAAACTTCAAAAAACAGCTTTAGAACGAAGCTAAACTTAAAAAAAGAGCCTTAGAATGGGGCTAAACTTTAAAAAACCACCTGAGAACGAGGCTAAACTTCAAAAAACAGCTTAAGAACAAGGCTAAACTTCAAAAAACAGCTTTAGAACGAGGCTATACTTAAAAAAACAGTTTTAGAACGAAGCTAAACTTAAAAAAAGAGCCTTAGAACGAGGCTAAACTTTAAAAAACCACCTTAAGCGAGGCTAAACTTTACAAAACAGCCTGAAAATAAGGCTAAACTATATAAAACAGCCTTACAACGAGGCTAAACTTCAAAAAACAGCTTTAGAACAAGGCTAAACTTCAAAAAACAGCTTTAGAACGAAGCTAAACTTAAAAAAAGAGCCTTAGAATGGGGCTAAACTTTAAAAAAGAGCCTTAGAATGGGGCTAAACTTTAAAAAACCACCTGAGAACGAGGCTAAACTTCAAAAAACAGCTTAAGAACAAGGCTAAACTTCAAAAAACAGCTTTAGAACGAGGCTATACTTAAAAAAACAGCTTTAGAACGAAGCTAAACTTAAAAAAAGAGCCTTAGAACGAGGCTAAACTTTAAAAAACCACCTTAAGCGAGGCTAAACTTTACAAAACAGCCTGAAAATAAGGCTAAACTTTATAAAACAGCCTTACAACGAGGCTAAACTTCAAAAAACAGCTTTAGAACAAGGTTAAACTTCAAAAAACACCTTTAGAACGAGGCTATACTTAAAAAAAAACAGCTTTAGAACGAAGCTAAACTTAAAAAAAAGAGCCTTAGAATGGGGCTAAACTTTAAAAAAAACCACCTTAGAACGAGGCTAAACTTTATAAAACCACCTGAGACGAGGCTGAACTTTAAAAAACAGCCTTACAACGAGGCTAAACTTAAAAAAAAAAGAGCCTTAGAACGAGGCTAAACTTTAAAACACAGCCTGAGAACGAGGCTAAACTTCAAAAAACAGCTTTAGAACGAGGCTAAACTTAAAAAAAAAAGAGCCTTAGAACGAGGCTAAACTTTAAAACACAGCCTTAGAATGAGGGTAAACTTTAAAAAACAGCCTTAGAACGAGGCTAAACTCTAAAAAACAGCCTGAGAACGAGGCTGAACTTTATAAAACCCCCTGAGAACGAGGCTAAACTTCAAAAAACAGCTTTAGAACAAGGCTAAACTTCAAAAAACAGCTTTAAAACGAGGCTATACTTAAAAAAACAGCTTTAGAACAAAGCTAAACTTAAAAAAACCACCTTACAACGAGGCTAAACTTTACAAAACAGCCTGAGAATAAGGCTAAACTTTCTAAAACAGCCTTAGAACGAGGCTAAACTTAAAAAAAAAAGCCTTAGAACGAGGCTAAACTTTAAAACACAGCCTTAGAACGAGGCTAAACTTTATAAAACAGCCTTAGAACGAGGATAAACTTTAAAAAACAGCCTGAGAACGAGGCTAAACTTCAAAAAACAGCTTTAGAACGAGGTTAAACTTAAAAAAAAGAGCCTTAGAACGAGGCTAAACTTTAAAACAGCCTTAGAACGAGGATAAACTTTAAAAAACAGCCTGACAACGAGGCTATACTTAAAAAAACAGCTTTAGAATGAGGGTAAACTTTAAAAAACCAGCTTAGAACGAGGCTAAACTTTATAAAACCACCTGAGACGAGGCTGAACTTTAAAAAACCACCTTACAAATGAGGCTAAACTTTAAAACACAGCCTTAGAATGAGGGTAAACTTTAAAAAACCACCTTAGAACGAGGCTAAACTTAAAAAAAAAAGCCTTAGAACGAGGCTAAACTTTAAAACAAGGCCTTAGAACGAGGCTAAACTTTATAAAACCACCTGAGAACGAGGCTGAACTTTAAAAAACAGCCTGAGAATAAGGCTAAACTTTCTAAAACAGCCTTAGAACGAGGCTAAACTTCAAAAAACAGCTTTAGAACGAGGCTAAACTTAAAAAAAAAGAGCCTTAGAACGAGGCTAAACTTTAAAACAGCCTTAGAACGAGGATAAACTTTAAAAAACAGCCTGAAAAAAAGGCTAAACTATATAAAACAGCTTTAGAACGAGGCTAAACTTTAAAAAACCACCTTAGAACGAGGCTAAACTTTATAAAACAGCCTGAGAATAAGGCTAAACTTTATAAAAAAGCCTTACAACGAGGCTAAACTTCAAAAAACAGCTTTAGAACGAGGCTATACTTAAAAAAAAGAGCCTTAGAACGAGGCTAAACTTTAAAACACAGCCTTAGAACGAGGCTAAATTTTATAAAACCACCTGAGAACGAGGCTAAGCTTCAAAAAACAGCTTTAGAACAAGGCTAAACTTCAAAAAACAGCCTTAGAACGAGGCTAAACTTCAAAAAACAGCCTTAGAACGAGGCTAAATTTTATAAAACCACCTGAGAACGAGGCTAAGCTTCAAAAAACAGCTTTAGAACAAGGCTAAACTTCAAAAAACAGCTTTAGAACGAGGCTAAACTTTAAAAAACCACCTTAGAACGAGGCTAAACTTTACAAAACAGCCTGAGAATAAGGCTAAACTTTATAAAACAGCCTTCCAACGAGGCTAAACTTCAAAAAACAGCTTTAGAACGAGGCTATACTAAAAAAATTAGCTTTAGAACGAAGCTAAACTTAAAAAAAAGAGCCTTAGAATGGGGCTAAACTTTAAAAAACCAGCTTAGAACGAGGCTAAACTTTATAAAACCACCTGAGAACGAGGCTGAACTTTAAAAAACAGGCTGAAAATAAGACTAAACTTTCTAAAACAGCCTTAGAACGAGGCTAAACTTAAAAAAAAAGAGCCTTAGAACGAGGCTAAACTTTAAAAAAACCACCTTAGAACGAGGCTAAACTTTACAAAACAGCCTGAGAATAAGGCTAAACTTTATAAAACAGCCTTAGAACGAGGCTTAACTTTAAAAGACAGCCTTAGAATGAGGGTAAACTTTAAAAAACAGCCTTAGAACGAGGCTAAACTCTAAAAAACAGCCTGAGAACGAGGCTGAACTTTATAAAACCACCTGAGAACGAGGCTAAACTTCAAAAAACAGTTTTAGAACGAGGCTAAACTTAAAAAAAAAAGAGCCTTAGAACGAGGCTAAACTTTAAAACACAGCCTGAGAACGAGGCTAAACTTCAAAAAACAGCTTTAGAACGAGGCTAAACTTAAAAAAAAAAGAGCCTTAGAACGAGGCTAAACTTTAAAACACAGCCTTAGAATGAGGGTAAACTTTAAAAAACAGTCTTAGAACGAGGCTGAACTTTATAAAACCACCTGAGAACGAGGCTAAACTTCAAAAAACAGCTTTAGAACAAGGCTAAACTTCAAAAAACAGCTTTAGAACGAGGCTATACTTAAAAAAACAGCTTTAGAACGAAGCTAAACTTAAAAAAACCACCTTACAACGAGGCTAAACTTTACAAAACAGCCTGAGAATAAGGCTAAACTTTCTAAAACAGCCTTAGAACGAGGCTAAACTTAAAAAAAAAGCCTTAGAACGAGGCTAAACTTTAAAACACAGCCTTAGAACGAGGCTAAACTTTATAAAACCACCTGAGAACGAGGCTGAACTTTAAAAAACAGCCTGAGAATGAGGGTAAACTTTATAAAACAGCCTTAGAACGAGGATAAACTTTAAAAAACAGCCTGAGAACGAGGCTAAACTTCAAAAAACAGCTTTAGAACGAGGCTAAACTTAAAAAAAAGAGCCTTAGAACGAGGCTAAACTTTAAAACAGCCTTAGAACGAGGATAAACTTTATAAAACAGCCTGAGAATAAGGCTAAACTTTATAAAAAAGCCTTACAACGAGGCTAAACTTCAAAAAACAGCTTTAGAACGAGGCTATACTTAAAAAAAAGAGCCTTAGAACGAGGCTAAACTTTAAAACACAGCCTTAGAACGAGGCTAAATTTTATAAAACCACCTGAGAACGAGGCTAAGCTTCAAAAAACAGCTTTAGAACAAGGCTAAACTTCAAAAAACAGCTTTAGAACGAGGCTAAACCTTAAAAAACCACTTTAGAACGAGGCTAAACTTTACAAAACAGCCTGAGAATAAGGCTAAACTTTATAAAACAGCCTTCCAACGAGGCTAAACTTCAAAAAACAGCTTTAGAACGAGGCTATACTAAAAAAATTAGCTTTAGAACGAAGCTAAACTTAAAAAAAAGAGCCTTAGGATGGGGCTAAACTTTAAAAAACCAGCTTAGAACGAGGCTAAACTTTATAAAACCACCTGAGAACGAGGCTGAACTTTAAAAAACAGCCTGAGAATGAGGGTAAACTTTATAAAACAGCCTTAGAACGAGGATAAACTTTAAAAAACAGCCTGAGAACGAGGCTAAACTTCAAAAAACAGCTTTAGAACGAGGCTAAACTTAAAAAAAAGAGCCTTAGAACGAGGCTAAACTTTAAAACAGCCTTAGAACGAGGATAAACTTTATAAAACAGCCTGAGAATAAGGCTAAACTTTATAAAAAAGCCTTACAACGAGGCTAAACTTCAAAAAACAGCTTTAGAACGAGGCTATACTTAAAAAAAAGAGCCTTAGAACGAGGCTAAACTTTAAAACACAGCCTTAGAACGAGGCTAAATTTTATAAAACCACCTGAGAACGAGGCTAAGCTTCAAAAAACAGCTTTAGAACAAGGCTAAACTTCAAAAAACAGCTTTAGAACGAGGCTAAACCTTAAAAAACCACTTTAGAACGAGGCTAAACTTTACAAAACAGCCTGAGAATAAGGCTAAACTTTATAAAACAGCCTTCCAACGAGGCTAAACTTCAAAAAACAGCTTTAGAACGAGGCTATACTAAAAAAATTAGCTTTAGAACGAAGCTAAACTTAAAAAAAAGAGCCTTAGGATGGGGCTAAACTTTAAAAAACCAGCTTAGAACGAGGCTAAACTTTATAAAACCACCTGAGACGAGGCTGAACTTCAAAAAACCACCTTAGAAATGAGGCTAAACTTTAAAACACAGCCTTAGAATGAGGGTAAACTTTATAAAACCACCTGAGAACGAGGCTGAACTTTAAAAAACAGGCTGAGAATAAGGCTAAACTTTCTAAAACAGCCTTAGAACGAGGCTAAACTTTCTAAAACAGCCTTAGAACGAGGTTAAACTTTAAAACACAGCCTTAGAACGAGGCTAAACTTTATAAAACAGCCTTAGAACGAGGCTAAACTTAAAAAAAAGAGCCTTAGAACGAGGCTAAACTTTAAAAAACCACCTGAGAACGAGGCTAAACTTTAAAAACCAGCCTTTTAACAAGGCTAAACTTTAAAAAACAGCATGAGAACGAGGCTAAACTTTAAAAAACCACCTTAGAAACGAGGCTAAACTTTAAAACACAGCCTTAGAATGAGGGTAAACTTTAAAAAACAGCCTGAGAACGAGGCTAAACTTTCTAAAACAGCCTGAGAACGAGGCTAAACTTCAAAAAACAGCTTTAGAACGAGGCTAAACTTAAAAAAAAGAGCCTTAGAACGAGGCTAAACTTTAAAACACAGCCTTAGAATAAGGCTAAACTTTATAAAACCACCTGAGAATGAGGCTAAACTTCAAAAAACAGCTTTAGAACAAGGCTAAACTTCAAAGAACACCTTTAGAACGAGGCTATACCTAAAAAAACAGCCTTAGAACGAGGCTAAACTTTATAAAACCACCTGAGAACGAGGCTAAACTTCAAAAAACAGCTTTAGAACAAGGCTAAACTTCAAAAAACAGCTTTAGAACGAAGCTAAACTTAAAAAAAAGAGCCTTAGAATGGGGATAAACTTTAAAAAACCAGCTTAGAACGAGACTAAACTTTATAAAACCACCTGAGACGAGGCTAAACTTTACAAACAGCCTGAAAATAAGGCTAAACTTTATAAAACAGCCTTACAACGAGGCTAAACTTCAAAAAACAGCTTTAGAACAAGGTTAAACTTCAGAAAACAGCTTTAGAACGAGGCTATACTGAAAAAAACAGCTTTAGAACGAAGCTAAACTTAAAAAAAGAGCCTTAGAATGGGGATAAACTTTAAAAAAACCACCTTAGAACGAGGCTAAACTTTATAAAACCACCTGAGACGAGGCTGAACTTTAAAAAACCACCTTAGAAACTAGGCTAAACTTTAAAACACAGCCTTAGAATGAGGGTAAACTTCAAAAAACTACCTTAGAACGAGGTTAAACTTTAAAACACAGCCTTAGAACGAGGCTAAACTTTATAAAACCACCTGAGAACGAGGCTGAACTTTAAAAAACAGCCTGAGAAGGAGGCTAAACTTTCTAAAACAGCCTTAGAACGAGGCTAAACTTCAAAAAACAGCTTTAGAACGAGGCTAAACTTAAAAAAAAGAGCCTTAGAACGAGGCTAAACTTTAAAACAGCCTTAGAACGAGGATAAACTTTATAAAACAGCCTGAGAATAAGGCTAAACTTTATAAAAAAGCCTTACAACGAGGCTAAACTTCAAAAAACAGCTTTAGAACGAGGCTATACTTAAAAAAAAGAGCCTTAGAACGAGGCTAAACTTTAAACACAGCCTTAGAACGAGGCTA
>BNCR01000100.1:0-107741 GCA_014656515.1 Oryzias celebensis | reverse complement strand
GTTGTGGGAGCAGGCGGAGTGACCCATAAAACCTTTTGGTCTCACTCCACCACTGTAACAGATGAAGATGGCACTGAGACCCAAGCCCAGTTTGTCCTAAGCCCCCAATGCCCAGTATGTCTTCTGGGATGAGACCTCCTACAGTCTCCAGCTTAGTGTTGTAGCCACTACAGCTGGACTACGAGTTTCCAAATACAATGGTGCAAAGACAAAGTCATATTCCTAGGCCACGAAGTCTCAAGCCAAGGCCGCCACCTCACAGCTGAAAGAAAATCCACCATCCTGAACTCCCCAAAGCCAAGAACAAAAAGACAAATGATGGCTTTCCTAGGCCTCACAAACTACTGTAGAGCCTGGATAGCCAATTACGCCCAACAGACTCAGCCACTGCTAGACCTCATCTTCACAGAAGAAATGGCCCTGAGCCACCCACTCACCTGGACTGAAACAGCAGAGAAAGCCTTCACAGAGATAAAACACCTCATCACCTCTTCAGGAGTCCTGGGATTTCCTGACTACTCTAAACCAGTCACCCAGACAGTAGACTGCAAGTCTGGCTTCATGACATCCGTCCTCCTCCAACCACATGGCACAAAACAGAAACCAGTAGCATGCTACTCAAGAGATTGGACCCAGTGGCTTCAGCTTTGCCACCTTGTGTCCAAGCAGTTTGTGCTGCAGCCATGGCAGTGCAGGAATCTGCAGGACTCATCCTATTCCATCCACTGACCCTCCTTGTGACCCATGCAGTGGACATGCTACCCACAAACAAAAATGGCTTTTCTCTCACCTGCCAGACACCTGAGCATCACTGCTACACTGATGTCTCAACCACACCTAACAATTCAGAGGTGCAACACTCTTAACCCAGGTACCCTACTCCCCACCTCTGAAGATGGATACCCATACAGTTGTCACGAAAGAACCAAGGTATGCTGTAAACCCCGTCCAGACCTACAAGACACACCACTTCCAACAGGACAGATCATATTCGTAGACGGATCATCCTCAAAAGCCCTGGATGGCTCCAACCACATGGGCTACGCAGTGGTAGACCACACACCACCCTGAAGTCAGGAAAACTTCCAGGCAACCGGTCAGCCCAAGCAGCAGAGCTGGTAGCTCTGACTGAAGCCTGTAAACTTTTCTAAGACCAAGACGTTACCATCTACACTGACAGCCAATATGCACATTCCACACTGCACACCTTTGCAGCCCAGTGGGCTAGAAGAGGAATGAGGACCTCTTCCGGAAAGACTGTGCAACATGCCGACCTCCTCCAGGACCTCCTACACGCTGTACTACTCCCACACAAGATTGCTGTGTGCAAATACCAAGCACACACCAAAGCACAAGACCCTATCTCAGTAGGAAACGCCAAAGCTGATGCAGCTGCTAAAATAGCTGCAAGAGGAACCCGAGTTCTCCTCCAACAGGATGACACAACCCCACCGGAAAAGACTCATAGACCCATCCCCTACAAGTCCTCCTGGACATGCAGGACAACGCCCCAGACACAGAAAAACAGCAATGGCTCACGGACAATGCTATAAAAGAGCCAGATGGACTTTACACTGTTGACTCGAAACCCTGTCTGGCCCGTAGTCTATTTTCAACTATAGCTAAACTGAGCCATGGGTTAACCCATGTCTCAACAGGGGGGATGATGAAAATGGTGGGGGACACTTTCCACCCTAGCGAAGGACTTCAAACCTACTTAAAAAACTTTTGTAGGAGCTGCCTGACATGCAGCAGACACAATGCCCAAGGCAACATCAGACCAACAAGAGGGAAATGTCCTACAGGGACATACCCGTTTGAAATAGTACACATGGACTTCATTGAACTAACAAAAAGCCAAAACTACAAATACTGTCTAGTAATAGTGGACTCTCTAACCAAATGGGTAGAACTAGTACCATCAAAACATCCAGATGCACTAACAGTAGCTAAAGAATTCTGTAAACACATCATTCCAGAACATGGCATCCCGAGGGTGATCTGGAGTGATAATGGATCACACTTTGTAAATGATGTAGTGAAAAATATGGCCAAACACTTAGGAATAGAACTAAAAAAAACACTGTGCATACCACCCTCAAAGTGCAGGCTTAGTTGAAAGAACAAACGGAACAGTTAAACTAAGGCTAAGAAAAACTATGGAAGAAACAAAGAAACCATGGCCTGAATGCTTAGCTCTGGTAAAAACATACATGAGAATAACTCCATCACCAACAGGGCTCACCCTTTTTGAAGCAGTCCATGGTAGACCATTTCATTTACCTTTATGGGAGGGAAAGGGATTTCATGAGCAGGAAGGACAGTTAGATCCCTAAACCGAATGGCTTTGCAAGCTATTCGCACAGAAACCAGTCCAAAGAGCAAATGATCTGCCTGTTTCTTCTTTTTCCCCCAACAGGAACTACTAAGGCCAGGGGACCTGATCCTGCTGAAGGTGGTGAAAAGAAAAAAAACTGGACTAGAGAGGAGCCAGTTGAGGTGGCTTGGGCATTTGGTTCGGACGCCCCCTGGACGCCTCCTTAGGAAGGTGTTCCGGGCATGTCCCACTGGGAAGAGGCCCCGGGGAAGACCCAGGACACGCTGGAGAGACTATGTCTCTCGGCTGGCCTGGGTACGACTCGGGTCCCCCCAGAGGAGCTGGAGGAAGTGGCCGGGGAGCGGGAAGTCTGGGTATCTTTGCGTAGACTGCTGCCCCGACACGGTCCAGGATAAGCGGAAGAAGATGAATGGATGGATGGAAGTTTTTTGGTTATGTAACAACTAATTTAGTATCAAACTAATTTCATTATACATTATTATTTATGCAAAAAAGGGAAGCATCATTGTTGTAAAAGTTTTAATATTGTATGTTTATTTTAAATCGTTTTGCTGCTTTTTTGTAGAACAATGCAGAGTTGTAGTTTAAGAATGCACAACCGTTAACTAATTAGGAAAAGAGAAAACTCTGAAGAGATGCTTGATGGGCAGAGGACGCTTTCTTGGATTTAAAGGTGCTTAGAGGACAGCAGCTTTGACACAAAGTTACAGAACAATTCCCACAGTGGTAAGATGGTGATAGGAATATCTTGATTGTAGAACTTCTATTGTCTCTCAGTGTTGACAAGCTGATTACTGCACTACATTTTATTTATCTAAGAATCTAGTTAAAACTTAAATATGCAAGGCAATCATCAAAAAAGTGAGAGATTGGCTTGTTTTGCTATAATATGTTATTTGGTTGTCTACCAAATAATTTAGCATCAAACTAATTTCATTATACATTAATTATTTATGCAAAAAAGGTAGCACCATTGCTGTAAAAGTTTTAATATTGTATGTTTATTTTGAATCATTTTGGTTCCCATAGCAACAGCAATGATGTCACTGTGACATCACAAAGGCAGTTTACAGATTGGACACTTTTGTTGTTAGCAACTGTTGCCAAAGTCTAACGTCTCATATATAAATCAGACCCACTGGGAAGAGGGCTCTCACTTTCACCAGGTAATCTTGAAGACTCAGCTGGTAATATGGGTCAGCAAAACATTTCAACCTCTTTGGCAAAATGTGGTTTTATCGTTGTGGTTTTGTTTGTTCTGTCTCACTCAATTTTAAATATAAGTTTTAAAATGTAAATTTTTGATATTCACAAAGATTAATATGTGGTGTTTGTCCACCAAAAAACAGATGAGAAATAAAATGCTCACTGTTACACATTTGTCAAATAAGTAAACGCGTTCCTTTGGATCCAGCTCCTTCTTTGGTCTCAGATTTGGTTTGTGCAGCCAGACAGTTCTAATCGTTTTGCTGCTTTTTTTGTAGAACAATGCAGAGTTGTAGTTTAAGAATGCACAACCGTTTACCAATCAGGAAAAGAAAAAACTCCTCTGAAGAGATGCTTGATGGGTAGAGGAGGCTTTCTTGGATGTGAAGGTGCATAGACGACAGCCTTGACACAAAGTCACAGAACATTCCCAGTGGTAAGATGGTGATAGGACTATCTTGATTATAGAACTTCTATTGTCTCTCAGTGTTTACAAGCTGATTACTGCACTACATTTTATTTATCTTAGTATCTAGTTAAAACTTAAATATGCAAGACAATCATCAAAAAAAGTGAGAGATTGGCTTGTTTTGCTATAATATATTATTTGGTTGTGTACCGAGCATCATTGTTATAAAAGTTTTAATATTGTATGTTTATTTTCAATCATTTTGGTTCCTATTGCAACAGCATTGATGTCACTGTGACATCACAAAGACAGTTTAAGATTGGACACTTTTGTTGTTAGCAACTGTTGCCAAAGTCTGAGGTATCATCAATAAATCAGACCCACTGGGAAGAGGGCTCTCACTTTCACCAGGTAATCTTGAACACTCAGCTGTTGATGTGGGTCAGCAAAACATTTCAACCTCTTGGGCAAAATGTGGTTTCATTGTTGTGGTTTTGTTTGTTCTGTCTTACTCAATGTTAAATTTCTAAATGTTAGACTTCTGGGAGGCTAACACGTTCCCGTTGTCAGATGGAGGAAGAGAAAGGCTCTAGAAATGGATCAATTTCTTCAAGGAAACATCCAAGAATGTACAGTTTCTGGAAATAATAAAAAGAATTGCTAAAATATGCACTTTTGGTTTCATTGTAATTCACTCCAAGAACACTGAATAATTAGAGTACAGAAATCAGCTGTATGGAGAAACTTTTACTTATAGGATGACCATTCTTCTGCTTTTTTTATTTTTCTTCCCCTTCATAGACATTATAGCTGGCAGATCAGGGGTGATGCTGAAATATATGAATTGTCCTTTGGGTTTTTAAGGATGCTTTATTCTGCCAACGAAATAAGCACATTTTAAAAGGATTGTAGCAAATAGTTCAGAATTGCAAGTTTTAATAAAACCTACAAGAAGGGGAACAATAAAAACTTTACCTCTTTCAAATTTGAAATTTAGAAAGACAGAAATGTAACACCTTACATTAAAGCTTAAAAATGGGAATAAATGGGAACTTTTCTGGCTCTAATTCATAAGTCATCACAATTTTTTAGTTTATTTCAGTTTTATGCAACATCAAGTATGACTTGGACTTATTGTCCATTCACCAAGGTGAATTTTTATAACATAAGTTCTGTAATGCTTAAAAATGTCCCAAAATGCTCACATTTTAAATATATTTATCAATTTAGTTTTAAAACACCATTTGTATTGTTTTGTAAATAAAATTCCCTAATTTGAAAACTGCCTCTAAACAGCAACTAGACACTACTGTGCTTTATTATTGCACATGTGGATCTGAAGCCTCAAGATTGCAGCCTTGTGTTTTAAAGTATTTTTTGCTTGTTTAAAATGTAGAAATTGAGTTTCATTTGTAAGAATTTACAATTAATCCTGCCATGCTGCTTTTGCCACAGCAAATGCAACAATCTGTTTGATTTTATTGTCCTTTTGCTTGTGTTTTACCAGTGAATATAACACAAATGTAGTTATATTGTACTCTGGCAAATGCTTTCATCTCTTCCTGCCCTCACATTGACTTTTTTTACTGCTGGCTCTTGCATTGACTGTATTATAATATTTAATTGGTGAATTATATCTAAATAGTTTGTAAATGAAGGTGAAGGTGAATGATCAGTGTTTTGGTGCAAGTTGCTAAGAGCGTTTAACCCCAGGTGGATAATTGTAGCAGTGTTGGCTACTTCCTAGAATGTAAAACTTTGTGATTATTAGTTTGTGAACAGAATTGCTGCCTGATGGTGTTGTGGTTAACTCACCACAGCAAAAAGACTGTAGTTCAAATCCCAGCTGGGACTTTTCTGTGCGGCGTTTGCATTTTCTCTCTGTACATGTGAGGCTTTTCTTTCTATAGCTTTCCACTGTCTCAACAGCACATTTGATCTGGTACAAAGTGGTGACAGCCTTGGACACAGGTTCCAGCAGTGGAGGTGGCCTGGGGGCATGTGTTCCTAGGTGCAATTCCCCTGGAAATTTGGTGTAACCTGAAGGGGAGTCTGGCTCCACATGTGGTGTGGAACACAGATTTCAGGCTACGGCACAGGAAGATTTACTCCGGTGTGGTGCTTCATCAGATTATAAAACACAATATGACAGGATGTGTCCAGTCTGTGGCACTGTTCCTGAGACACTGGAGCACATGTTTTTGGACTGTTCTTTTGTTCTTGAGTTCTTGGTGAGGGTGAGGGATTTGGTGAGGCTCTGTGTCTTTTTGACTGGGATACAGATGTGGACTGGAGGTGGCTGCTCTTTTTGGAGTGCGACGGACTCGGAGAGGACCTTGCTGTCGAATTGGGGATTTGGTTCTGGCCCTGGCTCGCTATGTGATCTACCGGGCCAGGACGACTAAGCTCAAGGAGGGAAGGACGGTCGACAGATGGATCCTGCTGTTCCACATGCTGCACTGGCATCTGACGACGTTACACAAAGCCAACCCAGAACAGATGCTCAGACATGTCGCAGAAAACCAAACCCTGTTTTCATTTGATGCTGGTGGTTTACATGTACACTTGTAATAGTGTTTTTGAATGTAATGTTACCTTTTATGTTTGTTTCTCCTACTAGGTAGTCTGTCCTTGTATGGTTGATTCTTTGTAAATATTTTATGTCCCGATCTCGTCCGATCTCGAAGCTAAGCAGGGTCGGGCCTGGTTAGTACTTGGATGGGAGACCGCCTGGGAATACCAGGTGCTGTAAGTTTTCGCTTTTTTTTTTTTTTTTTTTTTTTAAAACAATTGAAAGGTGCACATTTGAAACAAAACAACTTTTCAACTCCCTAACTTTCTTTCTTGTTTTTTTTTTTTTTTTTTTTAATGAGAATCAAAAGCAGGTGCTTCAGCCAAACTGCTCAAACAGCTTGATAGCCGTCAGCACTCAGGTGCAAATGCACAACCCTAATCAATAAGGATACGGTCGCATCTCGATGACGTGGTGATTGGAGTCTTTGTTTATGAATATGTGTGTTGCCAAAGCTGCATTTTGGCAGAAAAAGTGTGGACAAATGTCCGTGTTTTGGGTGCTGCTGGGTTGTTTCTGTTCAGCAGGTGCGCTCATCGGGAGCACACCTTGGCATGTGTGCGTGCACGGAGAAGCTGCAGCAGGAAAAAGGAGACAGACATGGTTTGCTGGACTCGCCGTTCGCTGATTGCTCTGAGCCAGAAGTCTTTCTCCGTTTGCAAGACCCGGAGCACACAGGTTTTGAGAGGCTCGGCTCCACAGCAGCAAGTGCTTACGGCCACACCACCCTGAACACGTCCGATCTCGGAAGCTAAGCAGGGTCGGGCCTGGTTAGTACTTGGAAGGGAGACCGCCTGGGAATACCAGGTGCTATAAGTTTTCTTTTTTTTTTTTTTTTTAAACCACTGAAAGGCGCACGTTTGAAATAAAACAACTTTTCAACTCCCTAACTTTCTTTCTTTCTTTTTTTTTTTTTATATGAGAATCAAAAGCAGGTGCTTCATCCAAACTGCTCAAACAGCTTGATAGCAGTCAGCATTCAGGTGCAAATGCACAACCCTAATCAATAAGGATACGGTCGCATCTCGATGACGTGGTGATTGGAGTCTTTGTTTATGAATATGTGCGTTGCCAAAGCTGCATTTTGGCAGAAAAATTGTGGACAAATGTCCGTGTTTTGGGTGCTGCTGGGTTGTTTCTGTTCAGCAGGTGCGCTCATCAGGTCGCGTCTTGATGACGTGAAACTATAATCTTAGATGAATAAAATGTAGTGCAGTAATCAGCTTGTAAACACTGAGAGACGATAAAAAGTTCAATAATCAAGATAGTGCTAAGATTCTAGTTTAAACAATAAAATATGGAAGGCAATCATCAAAAAAAGTGAGAGATTGGCTTGTTTTACTAAAACCTGTTATTTGGTTATGTTGTGGTGTTACCCATGTACCTTTAAACTACACACCCAGCAGGCTTCACGGTTGCAGGGGGCGTGGTTTTGTCTGTTCCTATATAAAGTGGACTTTACCGCCTTTTTAGTGGTTGGCATAGGCGTGAATAAAGTTTCATGTCCTGAAGATAAGAAGTGTCTTTTCTTCGTTGCCACATTGGTGACCCCTATCGTGAGCATGTCAGAACCAGCAGACGCGCAGGTTTCTTCTGCTTCATCCACAACCTCGCCATCTCACGCGCGTGTGGACCCGGCCATGCTAGCTGCCGCTGGCGCCGTGAAGCTGCCTGAGTTGTGGCAGAGCGATCTCCGCCTCCTGGTTCCAGCATGTCACTGGATCAGCAGTCTACACGCAGGGCTATGCCGCTGCTGCGGAGCCCTCTCCACGGGGCAAGCACGAAGCGCTGAAGGAGCTTCTGCTACGGAGATACAGCCTGTCTGCTTCGGAGAGAGCGGAGAGGATCCTGAGCATGTCGGGCCTGTTAGACAGTTCGGCCGTTGACCTCATGGACAGCATGCTATCGCTGCTCGGCTCGGATGAAGGCGGTTTTCTTTTCCCGCACATTTTTCTGCGGCAGCTCCCGCCACCTGTTCGCGCGGTTTTGGCCAACTCTTCTTGCTTGGCGGCGGGAGATTACAGAGGACTGGCTGAAGAAGCGGATCGAGTCCTGCTGGTGACCAGGCGTTTCGCTGTGCAGCAGGTGACATCGGAGGCCCAGCTGACCCAGCAGGAGACGGAAGAGGTTCCGGAAGTTCGGAAGTTCGGAGTTCGGAAGAGTGCACGCCGCGGGAGTTCCCTGTGCCGCTTCCATCAGAAATTCGGCAAGAAGGCAAAGCGCTGCTTCCCGCCTTGTTCGTTTTGGAGTTCGGGAAACGCAGCGGCCGGCACTCAGTAGCAGCTGTGGGTGCTGGCGAACGTGGAGAGCTGCTTTTTATCACGGACTCTCGCTCCGGACGTCGCTTCCTGGTGGACTCTGGCTCCCAGAAGAGCTTGGTTCCCCCCACCGGCTCAGAAACATCCACCGGGGGCCCGCCGCTCTGTGCGGCTAACGGATCTGCTATCGGGACTTTTGGGACCAAATGGACAACTGTTTGTTTTCACGGACGTACGTTCAGGTGGGAGTTTGTTGTTGCCTCCGTTTCTGTTCCCATCATCGGTGCAGATTTTTTGTGTGCACATGGTCTGTTGGTGGACATCGCTAACCGCAGGCTGATCGACGCGGTTACTTTTTCAACTGTCCCATGTGCGGCTGGGGGAGCGGGACCTGTCACGCATGCACATTGTCTGTCCTACAATGATGTTTATCAGTGTTTGTTGGCTGAGTTCCCGTCCTTGACCACCCCTGCTTTCTCCTCCACTGTTGCTAAGCATGGTGTGGAGCATTTTATCCCAACCAAAGGCCCGCCGGTTTTTGCTCGTGCACGGCGCCTGGATGCAGCAAAACTGGACATTGCTAAAGAGGAGTTTGCCACCATGGAGAGTCTGGGTATCATGAGACGCTCTAACAGCCCCTGGGCTTCGCCTCTCCACATGGTGCCCAAAGCGGATGGGTCCTGGCGCCCATGCGGGGATTTTCGCCGTCTGAACGATGCCACAACGCCAGACCGTTATCCCATTCCTCACATTCAGGATTTTTCGGTTCGCTTTTGCAGCGCTTCCATTTTTGGACCAGTGGACCTGGTGCGGGGATACCATCAGGTTCCAGTGCAGGCCGAAGACGTTCCTAAAACTGCGGTGATCACTCCTTTTGGACTTTTTGAGTTCCTGCGCATGCCTTTTGGTCTGAAGGGTGCGGCCCAGACGTTTCAAAGGTTGATGGACTCGGTGCTGCGCGACCTTGAGTTCGTGTTTGTGTACCTGGACGACATTTTGGTGGCCAGCCCCTCCTGATGAATACCTCAAACACCTCAGGGAGGTTTTCCAGCGTTTGGAAACCCATGGTTTGATCAACCCGGCCAAATGTCAGTTCGGTCTGCCAGTTATAGATTTTTTGGGCCGTCGCATTTCGGCGCAGGGCGCGGTTCCGTTGCCCGCTAAAGTGCAGGCGGTGGCTAATTTTCCCCGTCCTGTCACAGTCAAGGCCCTGCAGGAGATTTTAGGGATGGTGAACTTCTACAACAGGTTCATTCCCCGGGCTGCACACCTGTTGTGGAGCAGCGAGTGGCGGATACGTGGCAGCTTCTTGCATTTTTTAGTCGCAAGCTGCAGAGTCGAGAACAGAAGTACAGTGTTTTTGACCGCGAATTGCTTTCCCTTTATTTGGCGACTCGACATTTCCGTTTTTTACTGGAAGAGCGTTCTTTTGCTGCCTATGTGGACCATAAACCACTCACGTTTGCCATGGCTAAGGTGAGTGAACTTTGGTCTGCGAGTCAGCAACGACACCTAGCAGCCATCTCTGAGTTTACGACTGACATCCGTCACGTAGCTGGAAAGTCTAACACTGTTGCGGACTGCCTCTCGCGTGTGCTGGTGTCTCCCGTGCTTTTAGGGACAGATTTTTCTGCTATGGCTGCTGAGCAACTTGGCGACGCAGACATTCTTGCCTCCGCTCCGGCAATTCTGGCCTTCAGCTAGAGGAGATTGTGTGGCAAGACAACGGTCTGACTCTCCTGTGTGATGTCTCCACAGGACGGCCTCGGCCCGTGGTTCCTGCGGGATGGCGTCGCCGCATTTTTGACTCTGTCCATTGCCTCTCGCATCCAGGTGTACGCGCGTCTGTGAAGTTGGTTAGTTCTCGTTTTGTGTGGCCTGGGTTACGTAAGGACGTTAAGCGATGGGCTGTGTCTTGTGTTGCCTGTCAGCGTGCCAAAGTTCAACAGCACACCAAAGCCCCTGGAACCTTTTCCAATCCCAGCCAGGCGTTTTGACCATGTGCACGTAGATTTGGTTGGTCCCTGCCTCCATCGAAGGGTTTCACGCATTTGTTGACCATGGTGGATCGAACCACTAGATGGCCTGAGGTTGTCCCTTTGTCCTCCACTGCGTCCACCGATGTGGTCAGTGCGTTTCTTTCAGCCTGGGTTGCCTGTGTTTGTCTGCCATCAGACGTTATTTGGACAGGGGCCCCCAGTTTATTTCAGAGCTTTGGTTAGGAATGGCGCGGTCTTTAGGGGTGCAGGTGCACCGTACAGCAGCATAT
Source organism: Oryzias celebensis (assembly GCA_014656515.1). Lineage (NCBI taxonomy): Eukaryota > Metazoa > Chordata > Actinopteri > Beloniformes > Adrianichthyidae > Oryzias > Oryzias celebensis. The sequence continues at coordinate 96,689 of BNCR01000100.1, read as the reverse complement.
CACCCTCAAGCAAACAGGTTATGTGAGCGTTTCCACCGTTCCCTTAAGGCTGCTCTGCGTGCTGCGCTCACTGATGACTGTTGGCTGGATCGTTTGCCGTGGGTCCTGCTAGGGCTGCGCTCAGCCCCAAAGTTGATTTAGACGCATCCTCAGCTGAGTTGGTGTTTGGTCAGCCCCTTAGGATTCCGGGGGAGTTTTTGTTAGAATCAACTGCTCCAGGTCCCTGTTTGCCATTGGCTCCTGGCCCTGTGCACCATTGCATTCCGCGGTCATTCGTGCCCACCACTCTCCAGTCAGCTCAGTTTGTTTTTGTTCGCCATAACGCTCACCGCTCACCCCTTCACCCTCCCTATGATGGTCCGTTCCGCGTGCTGGAGAAGGGGAAAAATGTTTTGTTCTGGATATGGGCGGGCGCCGAGAGCTGGTGACAGTGGACCGGCTTAAACCAGCATTTGTGTCAACAGATGACGTCGTGGAGCCGGCTCAAGTTCCTCACCGGGACGTCCTCCTTCAAGGCCCCAGAGCAGCAGTCTTCAGCCGACAGTGGTTCTGTCAGGGTTGACGTGCGGACACAAACGCAGACGGCAATAGAAATGAATAGTCTTTCATTTAATTACTCGAAAGAACACAAGAGCAATTCCTAGAAGGCACAGAACCACCCGACAACCCGTGCAAGGGAGACGAGGGTATATAACAGGAGAGAGGATTAGTTAACAACATACAGGTGTGCCAGGAGGGAGGGAACACACAAGGAGGGAAGTGTCAACTGACCTGAGAAGAAACGGTGAGCACAGGAAACACAACAAAATAAAACAGGAAGTGACATACACAACAACACTTAATGTCCTGGGTCCATAACCCCACAGGTTCGCGGTCGGTTACCCAAGATGTGGGTCAGCGCAGCCGTTTCGGCAGACTCATTAAATCCCCGTGTAGATTGGGTTTTGAGGGTTAAGTTCCTTTCTGGGTGTTCGGGTGTTTCATGTTCTGAAGATAAGAAGTGTCTTTTCTTCATTGCCACAATGTACCAAATAATTTAGTATGAAACGAATTTCATTATACATTATTTATTTATGCAAAAAAGGGAGCGTCATTGTTGTAAAAGTTTTAATATTGTATGTTCCCATTGCAACAGTGTTGGGAATATTGTACAAAAGTTATGCCATGTTCTACTTTCAGCTCCTTGCCTGCACGAACACCCTCGTGTTTGTTCTTTGCTGTTCAAGGATGTTTCCTCTTCTATCTGAGTCATGCAAGATTGCTTCATCCCCATGATTATGATTATCTTTTGGAACACTGTGTATTTGCCTTTGCAACCTTGTGTAACTAGGGCAGGCTTAACTAATAAAAAGCAGTGAGTGACAGAGATTCTGCAGAGTGTTTGGAGAATCTTGTAATTGAGGTCTCTGTCACTCTCCCTGCAGGTAAAAAACCATACTCAACTCTTTTGTGTTTCTTTGCAGATTACTAATGTCTAGGTCTTGAACCTAACATTAACTTGGTCCTTCGAGCCGGAACCCAACATACCTGCAGTACTCCAGCGGGTGGGAGAGAACCACCAGGCATTGTATACCCTTTCCGGGCCTGGGTGTACTCTCCACCAGCTTGGGGGCTGACGGTTGACGGGTATCCTGAACGCCGAGAGTGTGAGTATGTTTTCAACTTAAAAAGCTTGTGTGAAAAAAAAAAATAAAAAATAAAAAAATAGAGGAAGCGCTAAAAAATAGAGAAGAAAAATAGAGAAAGCGCTAAAAAATAGAGAAGAAAAAATAGAGAAAGCGCTAAAAAATAGAGAAGAAAAAATAGAGAAAGCGCTAAAAATAGAGAAGAAAAAATAGAGAAAGCGCTAAAAATAGAGAAGAAAAAATAGAGAAAGCGCTAAAAAATAGAGAAGAAAAAATAGAGAAAGCGCTAAAAAATAGAGAAGAAAAAATAGAGAAAGCGCTGTAAAATAGTAAAACCCTGAGGATTCTAGACCCTATCAGGTACACTAAGTTTTAACAGTTAAATTCCGTGGAGGGCGGCCTCCTCTAGTTGAAACAAACTACGTTAAAGCCGCAAAGGACGGCGGAGTCCTCTGTGTAAAACAGTGTCTAAAAATAGAGGTGTGTGAGTGTGTGCGTGCAAGGAAAGACTAATACCACTAGGTGTTTGTCTTTCATACCAAAGCCAACAATACGTGAGCAATAAGTTCCTGTGGAAGGCCGTATCCAAGGAGACACCGCCCGTCAGGGTAGAAGCTTGTGTCTCACCACAGGAATATTTCATTATTGCATTGTTGGTCAATTGATACTCAGTGTTAGGCCACCCTAGGTGCAAACCCCACTGAGTCTAAATTTAGTTCAAAATGGGTAAAAATCAGAGCAAAGAAAAGGAAAAGGTCCTCCAAGACCTCTCATGCAAAGACTGGAGGGTGATGCAGCGCGAGGATCACACTGCAGTCGAACCCCTGCCATACTGGGTTAAATAATATAAGTTTAGTGGAAAACTAACTACCTGAAATAAGAAAAGAACATCCTTGAATAAAACTTTTGATGGAGCATAAAACTTATAAAGTAATAATAACCGAGCTCTGATAAATAGTAGAAAATTAAAACCGTAAAGTATTTAAAGATAAATAAATAAATAAAGCATAAAGTAAAAATAGAAGTAATGATTTAAAGAGAAAAGAACAACATCAGAAACGACATAAAGTTTAACCTAAAATAAATGAAACAAAGAACAAAGGCTGCATTAGAAGCAGAGGTTGTAAAACTCGTGTCTGCACACTCCTGCTGGGAACGTGCGGACAGTGGAAGTGTCCACCGGACACGCGCGCATGCGTGCACACACACACACACACACACATTCCAGAGCACATGCATACTACTGATAAGAGAAGAACAGGAGGAATAGATTTGCCACCGTTTGGTGTGCGTGCACTTAAACAAGAAAGAGGAAAAAGTAATCGAGGAATTAGAAATGTACCCAGTACCAATAATGAATCTGCAACAACTATTTTATGAAGAAAAAGTTAGGCCCGTAATAAATTTAAACATAAATGGGCAAAACTATGAATTTGTGTGCGACACAGGAGCATGTAAAACAACAATGAATGTCATGCCTCCAGGTGCACAATTAAGTGAAAACACTTCAACAGTCAGATCAGCACAAGGTGCACTGCAGAAAGTGCATGAGACAAAACCTGTATGGATTACTGACCCAGAAGGAATATCTGCAAGAATGCCCATGTTGTTTCTGCCAGAATGCCCAGTAAACTTACTAGGCCGGATGGTCTTCACGAACTAAAATTAGCCATAGTTCGGGAACGAATGGATTAATGGTACATCGTCTGTGCACACCAGAAAAAGAAACAATGGTAATGAGGGGACGAGGTTCCCACACTATTATTTTACCCTAGATGTGCCAAACTACCCTCCAACTAAAACAGGCGACTTCTTATTAAACAAAGCACGAGAACTACTGCCAAAAGCCGAGAACTTTATGAATCCACATGATTTACACATAACCATGTGGTATACAGACCGAGAAGATGCAAATTATTTCAAAAGACTAACCCGACTGACACCCACTCGTGTCACCCTAACAGATCTATACATGGATGACACCTCAGCTGCAGTAGCCGCTAGAATACCAGAAGAACTGAAACTTATGGGGAGGGTGTTTGTGCCACCACATGTGTCCTTATGCAAAGGCAACCAAGAAAAATGGCGAGACTTAGGCTCTCTAGTGCACAAAGGGAAGTGTGCAAGAGACTGGCAACCTATTACAAATCAGATGATGTACAGCCCATCTACAGGGTTAAAAAAGATGTATGTGGGACTAACAGTAAATGTCACAGCTGGAGTCCACCTTGATGAAGGATCAACATGATATCTTTTGCTCACTGAAGCTGAGGAAAAGCTCCTAGCTGATATCCCACAACACCTATGGTCAAAAGGGTCATCTGATGTTGGCCTCATAAAAAACGCTACGCCCGTTGTAATACGTCCTAAAACCGAATATAGGCCTCGTATTAGGCAATACCCCTTAAAACCGGACGCTATTAACGGCATAAAACCTGTCATTACTGACCTTAAAAAGGCTGGTGTCATAGTTGAATGCCCTGACTCACCTGTAAATACTCCTATCTTCCCAGTAAAGAAGGCACCTCCTTCGGTTGGATGGAGGATGGTACAAGATCTTATAGCTGTAAATAATGCTGTCATACAAAGAGCTCCTTGTGTAGCTGACCCTTACACCCTTTTAAATAGCATGGACCCAGAGGCTAAATATTTTACTGTTGTTGACATTAGTAATGCCTTCTTCTCAGTCCCAGTACATCTAGACAGTCAGTACTGGTTTGCATTTACCTATGAAGGAAAGAAGTATACCTTCACAAGACTCCCCCAAGGTTATTGTGAGTCACCTACCATATATTCTCAAGCCTTAAATGCTAGTTTAGAGCCCTTCGAGCCTCCACAAGGAAGTCAAATATTAACATATGTAGATGATATCCTGATAACCTCCAAAACAAAAGAGCAGTGTTTAACAGACTCAATAGCACTGCTTAAACATTTAGCAAATGAAGGCCACAAAGTGAGTAAATCAAAGCTGCAATTGTGTAAAGAAAAAGTAAATATCTAGGTCACCAATTAAGTGCAGACGGCAGAACTGTAATGGAAGACAGAAAGGTTACAATCTACACAGACAGTCAATATGCCTTTGCAACAGTGCATACATTCGCTCAGCACTGGAAAAACCGTGGGATGATTACATCCACAGGGAAACCTGTGACTCATGCACAACTTTTAACAGCATTACTATATGCCGTGCAGTTGCCTGCACAAATAGCTGTATGTAAATGTGCAGCTCACACAGGAAATGAAGATGTTGGAAATGAACTGCTAAACAAGCTGCTCTTAAAAACATACAAATCCACCACCTCACTGAAGCAGATATGAACTCTATAGATAATGAAATCTTAAAAACATGCAGCAGCAATCACCCATACAAGAACAACAACTATGGAAAAACAAAGGAGCACAGCTCAAAAACGACATTTATGTATGACCAGAAAGCAAACCAATCCTACCAAAAAATTTGTACCGATGGGCAGCTATATTGAGTCATGGTAAAACACATGTCTCAACAGGAGGGATGGTAGGAATGGTAAACAAAATATATACAACCTATGGATTTAATACTTATTCAAAAAATTTTTTGTAGAGCATGTCTAATCTGCGCTAAACATAATGGTCAAGGAAACTTAAGGCCACAAAGAGGCCGGTTTCCTGCCCCCAATACCCATTTCAACATATACATATGGACTTTATAGAATTAAACCAAAGTGAAGGAAAACGATTCTGCTTAGTAATAATAGATGCATTTTCTAAATGGGTAGAAATACTCCCCACAAAACATCCAGATGCCTTGACAGTAGCCAAAGCCTTGTGCAAAGACATCATTCCAAGATATGGAATACCAGAAAAATATATAGTGATAATGGAACACACTTCGTAAATCAGGTTATCACTAAAATAGGTCAAGCCTTCCAGATAGATCTCAAACGTCACTGTGCATATCACCCTCAAAGTGCAGGAATAGTTGAAGAATGAATGGTACAATAAAAAACAGATTAAGAAAATGTATGGAGGAAACTGGAAGGAGCTGGCCTCGATGCGTTGAATTGGTTCAAATGTACATTAACATTACCAGTTCTGAAGGATTAACTCCTTATGAGACCCTGTTTGGAAGATCTTACAGGCTTACTTACTTTAACAATAAAAGGGAAACCGCTGAAGAACAAAACCTAGCTGACCACATGAGACGAATGCTCCAAAAACAAAGTGAACATATAAATAACCAAGAGCACGTATCCTCTGTGTCTCCACAGGAGGATCCCTAGTTGAACCAGGAGATTGGATCCTAATAAAATCAATAAAAACGAAGCACCTGGATACACCTAAGTCACTGCAAAAGGATAATAAAACAAGATTAGTTAGCTTTCCCTGTGTAGGATAGGAGTTTTTCAACAGGCACTAACAAGGAAAGGCCAGCTACAAAGGGATTAACAACTCTAGGTTGTTTTTGTCTCAAACCTGGTGAAGAGATTAATATGTGGTGTTTGTCCACCAAAAATATGATGAGAAATAAAATGCTCACTGTCACACATTTGTCAAATAAGTAAACGCGTTCCTTTTGATCCAGCTCTTTCTTTGGTCTCAGATTTGGTTTGTACAGCCAGACAGTTGTAATGGTTTTGCTTTTTTGTACAACAATGCAGAGTTGTAGTTTAAGAATGCACAACCGTTTACCAATCAGGAAAAGAAAATCTCCTCTGAGGAGATGCTTGATGAGCAGAGGACGCTTTCTTTGATGTGAAAGTGCTTAGAGGACAGCAGCTTTGACACAAATTCAGAGAACCTTTCCCACAGTGGTGAGATGGTGATAGGACTTTCTTGATTATAGAACTTTCCATCGTCTCTCAGTGTTTACAAGCTGATTACTGCACTACATTTTATTTATCTAAGAATCTAGTTTAAACTTAAATATGCAAGGCATCATCAAAAAAAGTGAGAGATTGGCTTGTTTTACTACAATTTGTTATTTGGTTATGTTACCGAATGATTTAGTATCAAACTAATTTCAATATACATTAATTATTTATGCAAAAAAGGTAGCACCATTGCTGTAAAAGTTTTAATATTGCATGTTTATTTTGAATCATTTTGGTTCCCATAGCAACAGCATTGATGTCACTGTGACATCAGAAAGACAGTTTACAGATTGGAAACTTTTGTTGTTAGCAACTGTTGCCAAAGTCTAAGGTATCATATATAAATCAGACCCACTGGGAAGAGGGCTCTCACTTTCGCCAGGTAATCTTGAAGACTCAGCTGTTGATGTGGGTCAGCAAAACATTTCAACCTCTTGGGCAAAATGTGGTTTTACTGTTGTGGTTCATTTTGTTCTGTCTTACTCAATGTTAAACTGAAGTTTTAAAATGTAAATTTTTGATATTCACAGAGATTAATATGTGGTGTTTGTCCACCAAAAATATGATGAGAAATAAAATGCTCACTGTCACACATTTGTCAAATAAGTAAACGCGTTTCTTTTGATCCAGCTCCTTCTTTGGTCTCAGATTTGGTTTGTACAGCCAGACAGTTGTAATGGTGTTGCTGCTTTTTTGTACAACAATGCAGAGTTGTAGTTTAAGAATGCAAAAACCGTTTACCAATCAGGAAAAGAAAATCTCCTCTGAGGAGATGCTTGATGAGCAGAGGACGCTTTCTTTGATGTGAAAGTGCTTAGAGGACAGCAGCTTTGACACAAATTCAGAGAACCTTTCCCACAGTGGTGAGATGGTGATAGGACTTTCTTGATTATAGAACTTTCCATCGTCTCTCAGTGTTTACAAGCTGATTACTGCACTACATTTTATTTATCTAAGAATCTAGTTTAAACTTAAATATGCAAGGCAATCATCAAAAAAAGTGAGAGATTGGCTTGTTTTACTACAATTTGTTATTTGGTTATGTACCGAATGATTTAGCATCAAACTAATTTCAATATACATTACTTATTTATGCAAAAAAGGTAGCACCATTGCTGTAAAAGTTTTAATATTGCATGTTTATTTTGAATCATTTTGGTTCCCATAGCAACAGCATTGATGTCACTGTGACATCACAAAGACAATTTACAGATTGGAAACTTTTGTTGTTAGCAACTGTTGCCAAAGTCTAAGGTATCATATATAAATCAGACCCACTGGGAAGAGGGCTCTCACTTTCGCCAGGTAATCTTGAAGACTCAGCTGTTGATGTGGGTCAGCAAAACATTTCAACCTCTTGGGCAAAATGTGGTTTCATTGTTGTGGTTTTGTTTGTTCTGTCTTACTTAATTTTAAATTGAAGTTTTAAAATGTAAATTTTTGATATGCACAGAGATTAATATGTGCTGTTTGTCCTACAAAAAATATGATGAGAAATAAAATGCTCACTGTCACACATTTGTCAAATAAGTAAACGCGTTCCTTTTGATCCAGCTCCTTCTTTGGTCTCAGATTTGGTTTGTACAGCCAGACAGTTGTAATGGTGTTGCTGCTTTTTTGTAGAACAATGCAGAGTTGTAGTTTAAGAAATCACAACCGTTTACCAATCAGGAAAAGAAAATCTCCTCTGAGGAGATGCTTGATGAGCAGAGGACGCTTTCTTTGATGTGAAAGTGCTTAGAGGACAGCAGCTTTGACACAAATTCAGAGAACCTTTCCCACAGTGGTGAGATGGTGATAGGACTTTCTTGATTATAGAACTTTCCATCGTCTCTCAGTGTTTACAAGCTGATTACTGCACTACATTTTATTTATCTAAGAATCTAGTTTAAACTTAAATATGCAAGGCAATCATCAAAAAAAGTGAGAGATTGGCTTGTTTTACTACAATTTGTTATTTGGTTATGTACCAACTAATTTAGTATCGAACTAATTTCAATATACATTAATTATTTATGCAAAAAAAAGGAGCATCATTGCGGTAAAGGTTTTAATATTGCATGTTTATTTTGAATCATTTTGGTTCCCATAGCAACAGCATTGATGTCACTGTGACATCACAAAGACAGTTTACAGATTGGAAACTTTTGTTGTTAGCAACTGTTGCCAAAGTCTAAGGTATCATATATAAATCAGACCCACTGGGAAGAGGGCTCTCACTTTCGCCAGGTAATCTTGAAGACTCAGCTGTTGATGTGGGTCAGCAAAACATTTCAACCTCTTGGGCAAAATGTGGTTTTACTGTTGTGGTTCATTTTGTTCTGTCTTACTCAATGTTAAACTGATGTTTTAAAATGTAAATTTTTGATATGCACAGAGATTAATATGTGGTGTTTGTCCACCAAAAATATGATGAGAAATAAAATGCTCACTGTCACACATTTGTCAAATAAGTAAACGCGTTCCTTTTGATCCAGCTCCTTCTTTGGTCTCAGATTTGGTTTGTACAGCCAGACAGTTGTAATGGTGTTGCTGCTTTTTTGTACAACAATGCAGAGTTGTAGTTTAAGAATGCAAAAACCGTTTACCAATCAGGAAAAGAAAATCTCCTCTGAGGAGATGCTTGATGAGCAGAGGACGCTTTCTTTGATGTGAAAGTGCTTAGAGGACAGCAGCTTTGACACAAATTCAGAGAACCTTTCCCACAGTGGTGAGATGGTGATAGGACTTTCTTGATTATAGAACTTTCCATCGTCTCTCAGTGTTTACAAGCTGATTACTGCACTACATTTTATTTATCTAAGAATCTAGTTTAAACTTAAATATGCAAGGCAATCATCAAAAAAAGTGAGAGATTGGCTTGTTTTACTACAATTTGTTATTTGGTTATGTACCGAATGATTTAGCATCAAACTAATTTCAATATACATTACTTATTTATGCAAAAAAGGTAGCACCATTGCTGTAAAAGTTTTAATATTGCATGTTTATTTTGAATCATTTTGGTTCCCATAGCAACAGCATTGATGTCACTGTGACATCACAAAGACAGTTTACAGATTGGAAACTTTTGTTGTTAGCAACTGTTGCCAAAGTCTAAGGTATCATATATAAATCAGACCCACTGGGAAGAGGGCTCTCACTTTCGCCAGGTAATCTTGAAGACTCAGCTGTTGATGTGGGTCAGCAAAACATTTCAACCTCTTGGGCAAAATGTGGTTTTACTGTTGTGGTTTATTTTGTTCTGTCTTACTCAATGTTAAACTGAAGTTTTAAAATGTAAATTTTTGATATGCACAGAGATTAATATGTGGTGTTTGTCCACCAAAAATATGATGAGAAATAAAATGCTCACTGTCACACATTTGTCAAATAAGTAAACGCGTTCCTTTTGATCCAGCTCCTTCTTTGGTCTCAGATTTGGTTTGTACAGCCAGACAGTTGTAATGGTGTTTGCTGCTTTTTTGTAGAACAATGCAGAGTTGTAGTTTAAGAATGCAAAACCGTTTACCAATCAGGAAAAGAAAATCTCCTCTGAGGAGATGCTTGATGAGCAGAGGACGCTTTCTTTGATGTGAAAGTGCTTAGAGGACAGCAGCTTTGACACAAATTCAGAGAACCTTTCCCACAGTGGTGAGATGGTGATAGGACTTTCTTGATTATAGAACTTTCCATCGTCTCTCAGTGTTTACAAGCTGATTACTGCACTACATTTTATTTATCTAAGAATCTAGTTTAAACTTAAATATGCAAGGCAATCATCAAAAAAAGTGAGAGATTGGCTTGTTTTACTACAATTTGTTATTTGGTTATGTACCGAATGATTTAGTATCAAACTAATTTCAATATACATTAATTATTTATGCAAAAAAGGTAGCACCATTGCTGTAAAAGTTTTAATATTGCATGTTTATTTTGAATCATTTTGGTTCCCATAGCAACAGCATTGATGTCACTGTGACATCACAAAGACAGTTTACAGATTGGAAACTTTTGTTGTTAGCAACTGTTGCCAAAGTCTAAGGTATCATATATAAATCAGACCCACTGGGAAGAGGGCTCTCACTTTCGCCAGGTAATCTTGAAGACTCAGCTGTTGATGTGGGTCAGCAAAACATTTCAACCTCTTGGGCAAAATGTGGTTTTACTGTTGTGGTTTATTTTGTTCTGTCTTACTCAATGTTAAACTGAAGTTTTAAAATGTAAATTTTTGATATTCACAGAGATTAATATGTGGTGTTTGTCCAACAAAAAATATGATGAGAAATAAAATGCTCACTGTCACACATTTGTCAAATAAGTAAACGCGTTCCTTTTGATCCAGCTCTTTCTTTGGTCTCAGATTTGGTTTGTACAGCCAGACAGTTGTAATGGTGTTGCTGCTTTTTTGTAGAACAATGCAGAGTTGTAGTTTAAGAATGCACAACCGTTTACCAATCAGGAAAAGAAAATCTCCTCTGAGGAGATGCTTGATGAGCAGAGGACGCTTTCTTTGATGTGAAAGTGCTTAGAGGACAGCAGCTTTGACACAAATTCAGAGAACCTTTCCCACAGTGGTGAGATGGTGATAGGACTTTCTTGATTATAGAACTTTCCATCGTCTCTCAGTGTTTACAAGCTAATTACTGCACTACATTTTATTTATCTAAGAATCTAGTTTAAACTTAAATATGCAAGGCAATCATCAAAAAAAGTGAGAGATTGGCTTGTTTTACTACAATTTGTTATTTGGTTGTGTACCAACTAATTTAGTATCGAACTAATTTCAATATACATTAATTATTTATGCAAAAAAAGGAGAATCATTGTGGTAAAAGTTTTAATATTGCATGTTTATTTTGAATCATTTTGGTTCCCATAGCAACAGCATTGATGTCACTGTGACATCACAAAGACAGTTTACAGATTGGAAACTTTTGTTGTTAGCAACTGTTGCCAAAGTCTAAGGTATCATATATAAATCAGACCCACTGGGAAGAGGGTTCTCACTTTCACCAGGTAATCTTGAAGACTCAGCTGTTGATGTGGGTCATTAAAACATGTCAACCTCTTTGGCAAAATGTGGTTTCATTGTTGGGGTTTTGTTTGTTCTGTCTTACTCAATGTTAAACTTCTAAATGTTAGACTTCTGGGAGGCTAACACGTTCCTGTTGTCAGATGGAGGAAGAGAAAAGCTCCAGAAATGGATCCCAATTTCTTCAAGGAAACATCCAAGAATGTATAGTTTCTGGAAATAATGAAAAGAATTGCTAAAATATGCACTTTTGGTTTCATTGTAATTCACTCCAAGAACACTGAATAATTAGAGTACAGAAATCAGCTGTATGGAGAAACTTTTACTTATAGGATGACCATTCCTCTCCTTTTTTGATTTTTCTTCCCCTTCATAGACATTATAGCTGGCAGATCAGGGGTGATGCTGAAATATATTAATTGTCCTTTGGATTTTTAAGGATGCTTTATTCTGCCAATGAAATACAGCACATTTTAAAAGTATTTGTAGCAAATAGTTCAGAATTGCAAGTTTTAATAAAACCTACAAAAAGGGGAACAATAAAAACTTTACCTCTTTCAAATTTGAAATTTAAAAAGACAGAAATATAACAACTTACATTAAAGCTTAAAAATGGGAATAAATGGGAACTTTTCTGGCTCTAATTCATAAGTCTTCACAATTTTTTTGTTTTATTTCAGTTTTATGCAACATCAAGTACACCAAGGTGAATTTTTATAACATAAGTTCTGTAATGCTTAAAAATGTCCCAAAATGCTCATATTTTAAATATATTTATCATTTTAGTTTAAAAAAAATACAGTTTGTATTGTTTTGTAAATAAAATTCCCTAATTTGAAAACTGCCTCTAAACAGCAACTAGACACTATTGTGCTTTATTATTGCACATGTGGATCTGAAGCCTCAAGATTGCAGCCTTGTGTTTTAAAGTATTTTTTGCTTGTTTAAAATGTACCAAATTGAGTTTGATTTGTAAGAATTTTACAAATTAATCCTGCCATGCTGCTTTTGCCACAGCAAATGCAACAATCTGTTTGATTTTATTGTCCTTTTGCTTGTGTTTTACCAGTGAATATAACACAAATGTAGTTATATTTGTACTCTGGCAAATGCTTTCATCTCTTCCTGCCCTCACATTGACTTTTTTTACTGCTGGCTCTTGCATTGACTGAATTATTATATTTAATTGGTGAATTATATCTAAATAGTTTGTAAATGAAGGTGAAGGTGAATGATCAGTGTTTTGGTGCAAGTTGCTAAGAGCGCATAACCCCAGGTGGATAATTGTAGCAGTGTTGGCTACTTCCTAGAATGTAAAACTTTGTGATTATTAGTTTGTGAACAGAATTGCTGCCTGATGGTGTTGTGGTTAACTCACCACAGCAAAAAGAGTGTAGTTCAAATCCCAGCTGGGACTTTTCTGTGCGGCGTTTGCATTTTCTCTCTGTACATGTGAGGCTTTTCTTTCTATAGCTTTCCACTGTCTCAACAGCACATTTGATCTGGTACAAAGTGGTGACAGCCTTGGACACAGGTTCCAGCAGTGGAGGTGGCCTGGGGGCGTGTGTTCCCAGGTGCAATTCCCTCGGAAATTTGGTTTAACCTGAAGGGGAGTCTGGCTCCACATGTGGTGTGGAACACAGATTTCAGGCTACGGTACAGGAAGATTTACTCCGGTGTGGTGCTTCATCAGATTATTAAAACACAATATGGCAGGATGTGTCCAGTCTGTGGCACTGTTCCTGAGACACTGGAGCACATGTTTTTGGACTGTTCTTTTGTTCTTGGTGAGGGTGAGGGATTTGGTGAGGTCTCGGTGTCTTTTTGACTGGGATACAGATGTGGACTGGAGGTGGGCTGCTCTTTTCGGAGTATGACGGACTCGGAGAGGACCTTGCTGGCAACTTGTGGGTTTGGTTCTGGCCTTGGCTTGCTATGCGATCTACCGGGCCAGGACGACTAAGCTCAAGGAGGGAAGGACGGTCGACAGATGGATCCTGCTGTTCCACATGCTGCACTGGCATCTGACGACATTACACAAAGCCAACCCAGAACAGCTGCTCAGACATGTCGCAGAAAACCAAACCCTGTTTTCATTTGATGCTGGTGGTGTACTTGTACACTTGTGAAAGTGTTTTCTTTTTAGGTGTTGTGTTGCTTATTAGATGTTCTCCTTCTAGGTAGTTTGTCCTTATTTTGTTAATTCTTTTTCAATATTTTATGTCCTTTATTATTAATAAAAAAAAAAAAAAAAAAAGGGGTCGGGCCTGGTTAGTACTTGGATGGGAGACCGCCTGGGAATACCAGGTCCTGTAAGTTTTTTTTTTTTTTTAAACCACTGAAAGGCGCACGTTTGTAATAAAACTACTTTTATACTCCTTAACTTTCTTTCTTTCTTTCTTTTTTTTAATGAGAATCAAAAGCAGGTGCTTCAGCCAAACTGCTCAAACAGCTTGAGAGCCGTCAGCACTCCCTAATAAATAAAGAGTCTCATGCTCTACCGACTGAGCTAGCCAGGCACAAAGACCTGCTAAAAGAGTTACCCAAAAAAAAAAAAAAAATGTAATAAATAAACTCAAAACACATCAATAAGACGTGACTGACAAAATGATTGCATTTACAGCTGTGGACATTGAATCACCTATTGAAAATGTTATGTAACATGTTAGCAAAGATTTTTAAAATGCACCTCACTTACAAAATCTGATGTGTGAACAATCTTGAAAAATGGTGTCTCTAAAATCCAAAAGAGAAACATTGAGAAGACAATGAATGGCAAAGTTGCTTTGTGAGATAAGGCAAAGGCCAGCTTTGGGACTAGAACGATGGTCAATTGTAATTTTGTCCTTTGAGAATTTCTGGGTATGCAGCATAGGTTTCCAAAGTGCTCATAGTGACAATGTTGAGAAAATCAAAAGTCGAGCTAGCCAGGAGTTGAACCTAGATTCTTCTGATCCGTAGTCAGACGCGTTATCCATTGCGCCACTAGCCCCAAGTGTGTAGCCAAGGTGCTGTCAAGAGGTCACAAACCCTGTTTTGCCCTTATATTAACATTTGAGGTTTAGGTCAGAAGAAAAATGTTAATCTGATTTTAAAGGGAACGGCTTCCTTCGAGCCGGAATTGAACCAGCGACCTAAGGATGTCTGCCATATTTCAACTACAGTCCTCCGCTCTACCAACTGAGCTATCGAAGGGAGTGCACCAGTGGTTTTCCAAGTCTCTTTACGGCCCTACCTATACACATGTCACAGAACCCTTTTCAAGTGCCTCATTGAGACTCTGGCCTTTTGTTGCGACGCTGAGCCATTACACCCAGGCATTTCTAACATTGTGTACAGAGCAAGCATCTCTTAACATGGCGTACCTTGTTAACATCACATTTCATATGTAGTTAAACTGAAATGGCTTTTAGTTCTTACTATCCATTTGTATCTGTCCCTTTCTCCAATATTGTCTGACATTGAGGAGTAAGGCCTTTGTCTCCTGTATCCAATGCAGCTTGCAGAAGTATTCAGTACCCATGAAATCACTTCTCCAAAGTCATTTTGCATCTTTTATATCGATCTCTGCCAAGTGACTTGCTCTTTGGACATCCATGGGAAGAACAACACTGTTGATAACTATCAAAAAAGATGCCTTGGTATTTTATGCAGCAATGATAGATGGTTATAATACATGGCTGGAAGAGGACATAAATGCAGAATATTGTATGAAGGCATGCCTTTATATAAGGTGACAGGATTGTTCTTTGTGCATAATCAATAGAAAACCTGGGGAGATGCTGCTAGGAGAAATCACACAACCATCTGTAGAAGGCATAAGGCTAGAAGGTCGTTCAGACTTTCCCTAGATACAATCGCCCGACGTGGGCTTGAACCCACGGCCCTGAGATTAAGAGTCTCATGCTCTACCGACTGAGCTAGCCAGGCACAAAGACCTGTAAAAAGAGTTACCAAAAAAAAAAAAAAATTTTATAAATAATTTAAAATACATCAATAAGACGTGACTGACAAAATGATTGCATTTACAGCTGTGGACATTGAATCACCTATTGAAAATGTTATGTAACATGTTAGCAAAGATTTTTAAAACGCACCTCACTTACAAAATCTGATGTGTGAACAATCTTGAAAAATGGTGTCTCTAAAATCCAAAAGAGAAACATTGAGAAGACAATGAATGGCAAAGTTGCTTTGTGAGATAAGGCAAAGGCCAGCTTTGGGACTAGAACGATGGTCAATTGTAATTTTGTCCTTTGAGAATTTCTGGGTATGCAGCATAGGTTTCCAAAGTGCTCATAGTGACAATGTTGAGAAAATCAAAAGTCGAGCTAGCCAGGAGTTGAACCTAGATTCTTCTGATCCGTAGTCAGACGCGTTATCCATTGCGCCACTAGCCCCAAGTGTGTAGCCACAGGTGCTGTCAAGAGGTCACAAACCCTGTTTTGCCCTTATATTAACATTTGAGGTTTAGGTCAGAAGAAAAATGTTAATCTGATTTTAAAGGGAACGCCTTCCTTCGAGCCGGAATTGAACCAGCGACCTAAGGATGTCTGCCATATTTCAACTACAGTCCTCCGCTCTACCAACTGAGCTATCGAAGGGAGTGCACCAGTGGTTTTCCAAGCCTCTTTACGGCCCTACCTATACACATGTCACAGAACCCTTTTCAAGTGCCTCATTGAGACTCTGGCCTTTTGTTGCGACGCTGAGCCATTACACCCAGGCATTTCTAACATTGTGTACAGAGCAAGCATCTCTTAACATGGCGTACCTTGTTAACATCACATTTCATATGTAGTTAAACTGAAATGGCTTTTAGTTCTTACTATCCATTTGTATCTGTCCCTTTCTCCAATATTGTCTGACATTGAGGAGTAAGGCCTTTGACTCCTGTATCCAATGCAGCTTGCAGAAGTATTCAGTACCCATGAAATCACTTCTCCAAAGTCATTTTGCATCTTTTATATCGATCTCTGCCAAGTGACTTGCTCTTTGGACATCCATGGGAAGAACAACACTGTTGATAACTATCAAAAAAGATGCCTTGGTATTTTATGCAGCAATGATAGATGGTTATAATACATGGCTGGAAGAGGACATAAATGCAGAATATTGTATGAAGGCATGCCTTTATATAAGGTGACAGGATTGTTCTTTGTGCATAATCAATAGAAAACCTGGGGAGATGCTGCTAGGAGAAATCACACAACCATCTGTAGAAGGCATAAGGCTAGAAGGTCGTTCAGACTTTCCCTAGATACAATCGCCCGACGTGGGGCTTGAACCCACGGCCCTGAGATTAAGAGTCTCATGCTCTACCGACTGAGCTAGCCAGGCACAAAGACCTGTAAAAAGAGTTACCAAAAAAAAAAAAAAATTTAATAAATAATTTAAAATACATCAATAAGACGTGACTGACAAAATGATTGCATTTACAGCTGTGGACATTGAATCACCTATTGAAAATGTTATGTAACATGTTAGCAAAGATTTTTAAAACGCACCTCACTTACAAAATCTGATGTGTGAACAATCTTGAAAAATGGTGTCTCTAAAATCCAAAAGAGAAACATTGAGAAGACAATGAATGGCAAAGTTGCTTTGTGAGATAAGGCAAAGGCCAGCTTTGGGACTAGAACGATGGTCAATTGTAATTTTGTCCTTTGAGAATTTCTGGGTATGCAGCATAGGTTTCCAAAGTGCTCATAGTGACAATGTTGAGAAAATCAAAAGTCGAGCTAGCCAGGAGTTGAACCTAGATTCTTCTGATCCGTAGTCAGACGCGTTATCCATTGCGCCACTAGCCCCAAGTGTGTAGCCACAGGTGCTGTCAAGAGGTCACAAACCCTGTTTTGCCCTTATATTAACATTTGAGGTTTAGGTCAGAAGAAAAATGTTAATCTGATTTTAAAGGGAACGCCTTCCTTCGAGCCGGAATTGAACCAGCGACCTAAGGATGTCTGCCATATTTCAACTACAGTCCTCCGCTCTACCAACTGAGCTATCGAAGGGAGTGCACCAGTGGTTTTCCAAGCCTCTTTACGGCCCTACCTATACACATGTCACAGAACCCTTTTCAAGGGCCTCATTGAGACTCTGGCCTTTTGTTGCGACGCTGAGCCATTACACCCAGGCATTTCTAACATTGTGTACAGAGCAAGCATCTCTTAACATGGCGTACCTTGTTAACATCACATTTCATATGTAGTTAAACTGAAATGGCTTTTAGTTCTTACTATCCATTTGTATCTGTCCCTTTCTCCAATATTGTCTGACATTGAGGAGTAAGGCCTTTGACTCCTGTATCCAATGCAGCTTGCAGAAGTATTCAGTACCCATGAAATCACTTCTCCAAAGTCATTTTGCATCTTTTATATCGATCTCTGCCAAGTGACTTGCTCTTTGGACATCCATGGGAAGAACAACACTGTTGATAACTATCAAAAAAGATGCCTTGGTATTTTATGCAGCAATGATAGATGGTTATAATACATGGCTGGAAGAGGACATAAATGCAGAATATTGTATGAAGGCATGCCTTTATATAAGGTGACAGGATTGTTCTTTGTGCATAATCAATAGAAAACCTGGGGAGATGCTGCTAGGAGAAATCACACAACCATCTGTAGAAGGCATAAGGCTAGAAGGTCGTTCAGACTTTCCCTAGATACAATCGCCCGACGTGGGGCTTGAACCCACGGCCCTGAGATTAAGAGTCTCATGCTCTACCGACTGAGCTAGCCAGGCACAAAGACCTGTAAAAAGAGTTACCAAAAAAAAAAAAATTTTATAAATAATTTAAAATACATCAATAAGACGTGACTGACAAAATGATTGCATTTACAGCTGTGGACATTGAATCACCTATTGAAAATGTTATGTAACATGTTAGCAAAGATTTTTAAAACGCACCTCACTTACAAAATCTGATGTGTGAACAATCTTGAAAAATGGTGTCTCTAAAATCCAAAAGAGAAACATTGAGAAGACAATGAATGGCAAAGTTGCTTTGTGAGATAAGGCAAAGGCCAGCTTTGGGACTAGAACGATGGTCAATTGTAATTTTGTCCTTTGAGAATTTCTGGGTATGCAGCATAGGTTTCCAAAGTGCTCATAGTGACAATGTTGAGAAAATCAAAAGTCGAGCTAGCCAGGAGTTGAACCTAGATTCTTCTGATCCGTAGTCAGACGCGTTATCCATTGCGCCACTAGCCCCAAGTGTGTAGCCACAGGTGCTGTCAAGAGGTCACAAACCCTGTTTTGCCCTTATATTAACATTTGAGGTTTAGGTCAGAAGAAAAATGTTAATCTGATTTTAAAGGGAACGCTTCCTTCGAGCCGGAATTGAACCAGCGACCTAAGGATGTCTGCCATATTTCAACTACAGTCCTCCGCTCTACCAACTGAGCTATCGAAGGGAGTGCACCAGTGGTTTTCCAAGCCTCTTTACGGCCCTACCTATACACATGTCACAGAACCCTTTTCAAGTGCCTCATTGAGACTCTGGCCTTTTGTTGCGACGCTGAGCCATTACACCCAGGCATTTCTAACATTGTGTACAGAGCAAGCATCTCTT
Source organism: Oryzias celebensis (assembly GCA_014656515.1). Taxonomy (NCBI): domain Eukaryota; kingdom Metazoa; phylum Chordata; class Actinopteri; order Beloniformes; family Adrianichthyidae; genus Oryzias; species Oryzias celebensis. The sequence continues at coordinate 77,618 of BNCR01000100.1, read as the reverse complement.
AACATGGCGTACCTTGTTAACATCACATTTCATATGTAGTTAAACTGAAATGGCTTTTAGTTCTTACTATCCATTTGTATCTGTCCCTTTCTCCAATATTGTCTGACATTGAGGAGTAAGGCCTTTGTCTCCTGTATCCAATGCAGCTTGCAGAAGTATTCAGTACCCATGAAATCACTTCTCCAAAGTCATTTTGCATCTTTTATATCGATCTCTGCCAAGTGACTTGCTCTTTGGACATCCATGGGAAGAACAACACTGTTGATAACTATCAAAAAAGATGCCTTGGTATTTTATGCAGCAATGATAGATGGTTATAATACATGGCTGGAAGAGGACATAAATGCAGAATATTGTATGAAGGCATGCCTTTATATAAGGTGACAGGATTGTTCTTTGTGCATAATCAATAGAAAACCTGGGGAGATGCTGCTAGGAGAAATCACACAACCATCTGTAGAAGGCATAAGGCTAGAAGGTCGTTCAGACTTTCCCTAGATACAATCGCCCGACGTGGGGCTTGAACCCACGGCCCTGAGATTAAGAGTCTCATGCTCTACCGACTGAGCTAGCCAGGCACAAAGACCTGTAAAAAGAGTTACCAAAAAAAAAAAAAAATTTTAATAAATAATTTAAAATACATCAATAAGACGTGACTGACAAAATGATTGCATTTACAGCTGTGGACATTGAATCACCTATTGAAAATGTTATGTAACATGTTAGCAAAGATTTTTAAAACGCACCTCACTTACAAAATCTGATGTGTGAACAATCTTGAAAAATGGTGTCTCTAAAATCCAAAAGAGAAACATTGAGAAGACAATGAATGGCAAAGTTGCTTTGTGAGATAAGGCAAAGGCCAGCTTTGGGACTAGAACGATGGTCAATTGTAATTTTGTCCTTTGAGAATTTCTGGGTATGCAGCATAGGTTTCCAAAGTGCTCATAGTGACAATGTTGAGAAAATCAAAAGTCGAGCTAGCCAGGAGTTGAACCTAGATTCTTCTGATCCGTAGTCAGACGCGTTATCCATTGCGCCACTAGCCCAAGTGTGTAGCCACAGGTGCTGTCAAGAGGTCACAAACCCTGTTTTGCCCTTATATTAACATTTGAGGTTTAGGTCAGAAGAAAAATGTTAATCTGATTTTAAAGGGAACGCCTTCCTTCGAGCCGGAATTGAACCAGCGACCTAAGGATGTCTGCCATATTTCAACTACAGTCCTCCGCTCTACCAACTGAGCTATCGAAGGGAGTGCACCAGTGGTTTTCCAAGCCTCTTTACGGCCCTACCTATACACATGTCACAGAACCCTTTTCAAGGGCCTCATTGAGACTCTGGCCTTTTGTTGCGACGCTGAGCCATTACACCCAGGCATTTCTAACATTGTGTACAGAGCAAGCATCTCTTAACATGGCGTACCTTGTTAACATCACATTTCATATGTAGTTAAACTGAAATGGCTTTTAGTTCTTACTATCCATTTGTATCTGTCCCTTTCTCCAATATTGTCTGACATTGAGGAGTAAGGCCTTTGACTCCTGTATCCAATGCAGCTTGCAGAAGTATTCAGTACCCATGAAATCACTTCTCCAAAGTCATTTTGCATCTTTTATATCGATCTCTGCCAAGTGACTTGCTCTTTGGACATCCATGGGAAGAACAACACTGTTGATAACTATCAAAAAAGATGCCTTGGTATTTTATGCAGCAATGATAGATGGTTATAATACATGGCTGGAAGAGGACATAAATGCAGAATATTGTATGAAGGCATGCCTTTATATAAGGTGACAGGATTGTTCTTTGTGCATAATCAATAGAAAACCTGGGGAGATGCTGCTAGGAGAAATCACACAACCATCTGTAGAAGGCATAAGGCTAGAAGGTCGTTCAGACTTTCCCTAGATACAATCGCCCGACGTGGGGCTTGAACCCACGGCCCTGAGATTAAGAGTCTCATGCTCTACCGACTGAGCTAGCCAGGCACAAAGACCTGTAAAAAGAGTTACCAAAAAAAAAAAAAATTTTATAAATAATTTAAAATACATCAATAAGACGTGACTGACAAAATGATTGCATTTACAGCTGTGGACATTGAATCACCTATTGAAAATGTTATGTAACATGTTAGCAAAGATTTTTAAAACGCACCTCACTTACAAAATCTGATGTGTGAACAATCTTGAAAAATGGTGTCTCTAAAATCCAAAAGAGAAACATTGAGAAGACAATGAATGGCAAAGTTGCTTTGTGAGATAAGGCAAAGGCCAGCTTTGGGACTAGAACGATGGTCAATAGTAATTTTGTCCTTTGAGAATTTCTGGGTATGCAGCATAGGTTTCCAAAGTGCTCATAGTGACAATGTTGAGAAAATCAAAAGTCGAGCTAGCCAGGAGTTGAACCTAGATTCTTCTGATCCGTAGTCAGACGCGTTATCCATTGCGCCACTAGCCCCAAGTGTGTAGCCACAGGTGCTGTCAAGAGGTCACAAACCCTGTTTTGCCCTTATATTAACATTTGAGGTTTAGGTCAGAAGAAAAATGTTAATCTGATTTTAAAGGGAACGCTTCCTTCGAGCCGGAATTGAACCAGCGACCTAAGGATGTCTGCCATATTTCAACTACAGTCCTCCGCTCTACCAACTGAGCTATCGAAGGGAGTGCACCAGTGGTTTTCCAAGCCTCTTTACGGCCCTACCTATACACATGTCACAGAACCCTTTTCAAGGGCCTCATTGAGACTCTGGCCTTTTGTTGCGACGCTGAGCCATTACACCCAGGCATTTCTAACATTGTGTACAGAGCAAGCATCTCTTAACATGGCGTACCTTGTTAACATCACATTTCATATGTAGTTAAACTGAAATGGCTTTTAGTTCTTACTATCCATTTGTATCTGTCCCTTTCTCCAATATTGTCTGACATTGAGGAGTAAGGCCTTTGTCTCCTGTATCCAATGCAGCTTGCAGAAGTATTCAGTACCCATGAAATCACTTCTCCAAAGTCATTTTGCATCTTTTATATCGATCTCTGCCAAGTGACTTGCTCTTTGGACATCCATGGGAAGAACAACACTGTTGATAACTATCAAAAAAGATGCCTTGGTATTTTATGCAGCAATGATAGATGGTTATAATACATGGCTGGAAGAGGACATAAATGCAGAATATTGTATGAAGGCATGCCTTTATATAAGGTGACAGGATTGTTCTTTGTGCATAATCAATAGAAAACCTGGGGAGATGCTGCTAGGAGAAATCACACAACCATCTGTAGAAGGCATAAGGCTAGAAGGTCGTTCAGACTTTCCCTAGATACAATCGCCCGACGTGGGGCTTGAACCCACGGCCCTGAGATTAAGAGTCTCATGCTCTACCGACTGAGCTAGCCAGGCACAAAGACCTGTAAAAAGAGTTACCAAAAAAAAAAAAAAATTTAATAAATAATTTAAAATACATCAATAAGACGTGACTGACAAAATGATTGCATTTACAGCTGTGGACATTGAATCACCTATTGAAAATGTTATGTAACATGTTAGCAAAGATTTTTAAAACGCACCTCACTTACAAAATCTGATGTGTGAACAATCTTGAAAAATGGTGTCTCTAAAATCCAAAAGAGAAACATTGAGAAGACAATGAATGGCAAAGTTGCTTTGTGAGATAAGGCAAAGGCCAGCTTTGGGACTAGAACGATGGTCAATTGTAATTTTGTCCTTTGAGAATTTCTGGGTATGCAGCATAGGTTTCCAAAGTGCTCATAGTGACAATGTTGAGAAAATCAAAGGTCGAGCTAGCCAGGAGTTGAACCTAGATTCTTCTGATCCGTAGTCAGACGCGTTATCCATTGCGCCACTAGCCCAAGTGTGTAGCCACAGGTGCTGTCAAGAGGTCACAAACCCTGTTTTGCCCTTATATTAACATTTGAGGTTTAGGTCAGAAGAAAAATGTTAATCTGATTTTAAAGGGAACGCCTTCCTTCGAGCCGGAATTGAACCAGCGACCTAAGGATGTCTGCCATATTTCAACTACAGTCCTCCGCTCTACCAACTGAGCTATCGAAGGGAGTGCACCAGTGGTTTTCCAAGCCTCTTTACGGCCCTACCTATACACATGTCACAGAACCCTTTTCAAGGGCCTCATTGAGACTCTGGCCTTTTGTTGCGACGCTGAGCCATTACACCCAGGCATTTCTAACATTGTGTACAGAGCAAGCATCTCTTAACATGGCGTACCTTGTTAACATCACATTTCATATGTAGTTAAACTGAAATGGCTTTTAGTTCTTACTATCCATTTGTATCTGTCCCTTTCTCCAATATTGTCTGACATTGAGGAGTAAGGCCTTTGTCTCCTGTATCCAATGCAGCTTGCAGAAGTATTCAGTACCCATGAAATCACTTCTCCAAAGTCATTTTGCATCTTTTATATCGATCTCTGCCAAGTGACTTGCTCTTTGGACATCCATGGGAAGAACAACACTGTTGATAACTATCAAAAAAGATGCCTTGGTATTTTATGCAGCAATGATAGATGGTTATAATACATGGCTGGAAGAGGACATAAATGCAGAATATTGTATGAAGGCATGCCTTTATATAAGGTGACAGGATTGTTCTTTGTGCATAATCAATAGAAAACCTGGGGAGATGCTGCTAGGAGAAATCACACAACCATCTGTAGAAGGCATAAGGCTAGAAGGTCGTTCAGACTTTCCCTAGATACAATCGCCCGACGTGGGGCTTGAACCCACGGCCCTGAGATTAAGAGTCTCATGCTCTACCGACTGAGCTAGCCAGGCACAAAGACCTGTAAAAAGAGTTACCAAAAAAAAAAAAAATTTTATAAATAATTTAAAATACATCAATAAGACGTGACTGACAAAATGATTGCATTTACAGCTGTGGACATTGAATCACCTATTGAAAATGTTATGTAACATGTTAGCAAAGATTTTTAAAACGCACCTCACTTACAAAATCTGATGTGTGAACAATCTTGAAAAATGGTGTCTCTAAAATCCAAAAGAGAAACATTGAGAAGACAATGAATGGCAAAGTTGCTTTGTGAGATAAGGCAAAGGCCAGCTTTGGGACTAGAACGATGGTCAATAGTAATTTTGTCCTTTGAGAATTTCTGGGTATGCAGCATAGGTTTCCAAAGTGCTCATAGTGACAATGTTGAGAAAATCAAAGTCGAGCTAGCCAGGAGTTGAACCTAGATTCTTCTGATCCGTAGTCAGACGCGTTATCCATTGCGCCACTAGCCCAAGTGTGTAGCCACAGGTGCTGTCAAGAGGTCACAAACCCTGTTTTGCCCTTATATTAACATTTGAGGTTTAGGTCAGAAGAAAAATGTTAATCTGATTTTAAAGGGAACGCCTTCCTTCGAGCCGGAATTGAACCAGCGACCTAAGGATGTCTGCCATATTTCAACTACAGTCCTCCGCTCTACCAACTGAGCTATCGAAGGGAGTGCACCAGTGGTTTTCCAAGCCTCTTTACGGCCCTACCTATACACATGTCACAGAACCCTTTTCAAGGGCCTCATTGAGACTCTGGCCTTTTGTTGCGACGCTGAGCCATTACACCCAGGCATTTCTAACATTGTGTACAGAGCAAGCATCTCTTAACATGGCGTACCTTGTTAACATCACATTTCATATGTAGTTAAACTGAAATGGCTTTTAGTTCTTACTATCCATTTGTATCTGTCCCTTTCTCCAATATTGTCTGACATTGAGGAGTAAGGCCTTTGTCTCCTGTATCCAATGCAGCTTGCAGAAGTATTCAGTACCCATGAAATCACTTCTCCAAAGTCATTTTGCATCTTTTATATCGATCTCTGCCAAGTGACTTGCTCTTTGGACATCCATGGGAAGAACAACACTGTTGATAACTATCAAAAAAGATGCCTTGGTATTTTATGCAGCAATGATAGATGGTTATAATACATGGCTGGAAGAGGACATAAATGCAGAATATTGTATGAAGGCATGCCTTTATATAAGGTGACAGGATTGTTCTTTGTGCATAATCAATAGAAAACCTGGGGAGATGCTGCTAGGAGAAATCACACAACCATCTGTAGAAGGCATAAGGCTAGAAGGTCGTTCAGACTTTCCCTAGATACAATCGCCCGACGTGGGGCTTGAACCCACGGCCCTGAGATTAAGAGTCTCATGCTCTACCGACTGAGCTAGCCAGGCACAAAGACCTGTAAAAAGAGTTACCAAAAAAAAAAAAAAATTTTATAAATAATTTAAAATACATCAATAAGACGTGACTGACAAAATGATTGCATTTACAGCTGTGGACATTGAATCACCTATTGAAAATGTTATGTAACATGTTAGCAAAGATTTTTAAAACGCACCTCACTTACAAAATCTGATGTGTGAACAATCTTGAAAAATGGTGTCTCTAAAATCCAAAAGAGAAACATTGAGAAGACAATGAATGGCAAAGTTGCTTTGTGAGATAAGGCAAAGGCCAGCTTTGGGACTAGAACGATGGTCAATTGTAATTTTGTCCTTTGAGAATTTCTGGGTATGCAGCATAGGTTTCCAAAGTGCTCATAGTGACAATGTTGAGAAAATCAAAAGTCGAGCTAGCCAGGAGTTGAACCTAGATTCTTCTGATCCGTAGTCAGACGCGTTATCCATTGCGCCACTAGCCCCAAGTGTGTAGCCACAGGTGCTGTCAAGAGGTCACAAACCCTGTTTTGCCCTTATATTAACATTTGAGGTTTAGGTCAGAAGAAAAATGTTAATCTGATTTTAAAGGGAACGCCTTCCTTCGAGCCGGAATTGAACCAGCGACCTAAGGATGTCTGCCATATTTCAACTACAGTCCTCCGCTCTACCAACTGAGCTATCGAAGGGAGTGCACCAGTGGTTTTCCAAGCCTCTTTACGGCCCTACCTATACACATGTCACAGAACCCTTTTCAAGTGCCTCATTGAGACTCTGGCCTTTTGTTGCGACGCTGAGCCATTACACCCAGGCATTTCTAACATTGTGTACAGAGCAAGCATCTCTTAACATGGCGTACCTTGTTATCATCACATTTCATATGTAGTTAAACTGAAATGGCTTTTAGTTCTTACTATCCATTTGTATCTGTCCCTTTCTCCAATATTGTCTGACATTGAGGAGTAAGGCCTTTGTCTCCTGTATCCAATGCAGCTTGCAGAAGTATTCAGTACCCATGAAATCACTTCTCCAAAGTCATTTTGCATCTTTTATATCGATCTCTGCCAAGTGACTTGCTCTTTGGACATCCATGGGAAGAACAACACTGTTGATAACTATCAAAAAAGATGCCTTGGTATTTTATGCAGCAATGATAGATGGTTATAATACATGGCTGGAAGAGGACATAAATGCAGAATATTGTATGAAGGCATGCCTTTATATAAGGTGACAGGATTGTTCTTTGTGCATAATCAATAGAAAACCTGGGGAGATGCGCTAGGAGAAATCACACAACCATCTGTAGAAGGCATAAGGCTAGAAGGTCGTTCAGACTTTCCCTAGATACAATCGCCCGACGTGGGGCTTGAACCCACGGCCCTGAGATTAAGAGTCTCATGCTCTACCGACTGAGCTAGCCAGGCACAAAGACCTGTAAAAAGAGTTACCAAAAAAAAAAAAAAAATTTTATAAATAATTTAAAATACATCAATAAGACGTGACTGAAAAATGATTGCATTTACAGCTGTGGACATTGAATCACCTATTGAAAATGTTATGTAACATGTTAGCAAAGATTTTTAAAACGCACCTCACTTACAAAATCTGATGTGTGAACAATCTTGAAAAATGGTGTCTCTAAAATCCAAAAGAGAAACATTGAGAAGACAATGAATGGCAAAGTTGCTTTGTGAGATAAGGCAAAGGCCAGCTTTGGGACTAGAACGATGGTCAATTGTAATTTTGTCCTTTGAGAATTTCTGGGTATGCAGCATAGGTTTCCAAAGTGCTCATAGTGACAATGTTGACAAAAACAAAAGCCGAGCTAGCCAGGAGTTGAACCTAGATTCTTCTGATCCGTAGTCAGACGCGTTATCCATTGCGCCACTAGCCCCAAGTGTGTAGCCACAGGTGCTGTCAAGAGGTCACAAACCCTGTTTTGCCCTTATATTAACATTTGAGGTTTAGGTCAGAAGAAAAATGTTAATCTGATTTTAAAGGGAACGCCTTCCTTCGAGCCGGAATTGAACCAGCGACCTAAGGATGTCTGCCATATTTCAACTACAGTCCTCCGCTCTACCAACTGAGCTATCGAAGGGAGTGCACCAGTGGTTTTCCAAGCCTCTTTACGGCCCTACCTATACACATGTCACAGAACCCTTTTCAAGTGCCTCATTGAGACTCTGGCCTTTTGTTGCGACGCTGAGCCATTACACCCAGGCATTTCTAACATTGTGTACAGAGCAAGCATCTCTTAACATGGCGTACCTTGTTAACATCACATTTCATATGTAGTTAAACTGAAATGGCTTTTAGTTCTTACTATCCATTTGTATCTGTCCCTTTCTCCAATATTGTCTGACATTGAGGAGTAAGGCCTTTGTCTCCTGTATCCAATGCAGCTTGCAGAAGTATTCAGTACCCATGAAATCACTTCTCCAAAGTCATTTTGCATCTTTTATATCGATCTCTGCCAAGTGACTTGCTCTTTGGACATCCATGGGAAGAACAACACTGTTGATAACTATCAAAAAAGATGCCTTGGTATTTTATGCAGCAATGATAGATGGTTATAATACATGGCTGGAAGAGGACATAAATGCAGAATATTGTATGAAGGCATGCCTTTATATAAGGTGACAGGATTGTTCTTTGTGCATAATCAATAGAAAACCTGGGGAGATGCCGCTAGGAGAAATCACACAACCATCTGTAGAAGGCATAAGGCTAGAAGGTCGTTCAGACTTTCCCTAGATACAATCGCCCGACGTGGGGCTTGAACCCACGGCCCTGAGATTAAGAGTCTCATGCTCTACCGACTGAGCTAGCCAGGCACAAAGACCTGTAAAAAGAGTTACCAAAAAAAAAAAAAAATTTTATAAATAATTTAAAATACATCAATAAGACGTGACTGACAAAATGATTGCATTTACAGCTGTGGACATTGAATCACCTATTGAAAATGTTATGTAACATGTTAGCAAAGATTTTTAAAACGCACCTCACTTACAAAATCTGATGTGTGAACAATCTTGAAAAATGGTGTCTCTAAAATCCAAAAGAGAAACATTGAGAAGACAATGAATGGCAAAGTTGCTTTGTGAGATAAGGCAAAGGCCAGCTTTGGGACTAGAACGATGGTCAATTGTAATTTTGTCCTTTGAGAATTTCTGGGTATGCAGCATATGTTTCCAAAGTGCTCATAGTGACAATGTTGACAAAACAAAAGCCGAGCTAGCCAGGAGTTGAACCTAGATTCTTCTGATCCGTAGTCAGACGCGTTATCCATTGAGCCACTAGCCCCAACTGTGTAGCCACAGGTGCTGTCAAGAGGTCACAAACCCTGTTTTGCCCTTATATTAACATTTGAGGTTTAGGTCAGAAGAAAAATGTTAATCTGATTTTAAAGGGAACGCCTTCCTTCGAGCCGGAATTGAACCAGCGACCTAAGGATGTCTGCCATATTTCAACTACAGTCCTCCGCTCTACCAACTGAGCTACGAAGGGAGTGCACCAGTGGTTTTCCAAGCCTCTTTACGGCCCTACCTATACACATGTCACAGAACCCTTTTCAAGTGCCTCATTGAGACTCTGGCCTTTTGTTGCGACGCTGAGCCATTACACCCAGGCATTTCTAACATTGTGTACAGAGCAAGCATCTCTTAACATGGCGTACCTTGTTAACATCACATTTCATATGTAGTTAAACTGAAATGGCTTTTAGTTCTTACTATCCATTTGTATCTGTCCCTTTCTCCAATATTGTCTGACATTGAGGAGTAAGGCCTTTGTCTCCTGTATCCAATGCAGCTTGCAGAAGTATTCAGTACCCATGAAATCACTTCTCCAAAGTCATTTTGCATCTTTTATATCGATCTCTGCCAAGTGACTTGCTCTTTGGACATCCATGGGAAGAACAACACTGTTGATAACTATCAAAAAAGATGCCTTGGTATTTTATGCAGCAATGATAGATGGTTATAATACATGGCTGGAAGAGGACATAAATGCAGAATATTGTATGAAGGCATGCCTTTATATAAGGTGACAGGATTGTTCTTTGTGCATAATCAATAGAAAACCTGGGGAGATGCCGCTAGGAGAAATCACACAACCATCTGTAGAAGGCATAAGGCTAGAAGGTCGTTCAGACTTTCCCTAGATACAATCGCCCGACGTGGGGCTTGAACCCACGGCCCTGAGATTAAGAGTCTCATGCTCTACCGACTGAGCTAGCCAGGCACAAAGACCTGTAAAAAGAGTTACCAAAAAAAAAAAAAAATTTTATAAATAATTTAAAATACATCAATAAGACGTGACTGAAAAATGATTGCATTTACAGCTGTGGACATTGAATCACCTATTGAAAATGTTATGTAACATGTTAGCAAAGATTTTTAAAACGCACCTCACTTACAAAATCTGATGTGTGAACAATCTTGAAAAATGGTGTCTCTAAAATCCAAAAGAGAAACATTGAGAAGACAATGAATGGCAAAGTTGCTTTGTGAGATAAGGCAAAGGCCAGCTTTGGGACTAGAACGATGGTCAATTGTAATTTTGTCCTTTGAGAATTTCTGGGTATGCAGCATATGTTTCCAAAGTGCTCATAGTGACAATGTTGACAAAAACAAAAGCCGAGCTAGCCAGGAGTTGAACCTAGATTCTTCTGATCCGTAGTCAGACGCGTTATCCATTGAGCCACTAGCCCCAACTGTGTAGCCACAGGTGCTGTCAAGAGGTCACAAACCCTGTTTTGCCCTTATATTAACATTTGAGGTTTAGGTCAGAAGAAAAATGTTAATCTGATTTTAAAGGGAACGCCTTCCTTCGAGCCGGAATTGAACCAGCGACCTAAGGATGTCTGCCATATTTCAACTACAGTCCTCCGCTCTACCAACTGAGCTACCGAAGGGAGTGCACCAGTGGTTTTCCAAGCCTCTTTACGGCCCTACCTATACACATGTCACAGAACCCTTTTCAAGTGCCTCATTGAGACTCTGGCCTTTTGTTGCGACGCTGAGCCATTACACCCAGGCATTTCTAACATTGTGTACAGAGCAAGCATCTCTTAACATGGCGTACCTTGTTAGCATCACATTTCATATGTAGTTAAACTGAAATGGCTTTTAGTTCTTACTATCCATTTGTATCTGTCCCTTTCTCCAATATTGTCTGACATTGAGGAGTAAGGCCTTTGACTCCTGTATCCAATGCAGCTTGCAGAAGTATTCAGTACCATGAAATCACTTCTCCAAAGTCATTTTGCATCTTTTATATCGATCTCTGCCAAGTGACTTGCTCTTTGGACATCCATGGGAAGAACAACACTGTTGATAACTATCAAAAAGATGCCTTGGTATTTTATGCAGCAATGATAGATGGTTATAATACATGGCTGGAAGAGGACATAAATGCAGAATATTGTATGAAGGCATGCCTTTATATAAGGTGACAGGATTGTTCTTTGTGCATAATCAATAGAAAACCTGGGGAGATGCCGCTAGGAGAAATCACACAACCATCTGTAGAAGGCATAAGGCTAGAAGGTCGTTCAGACTTTCCCTAGATACAATCGCCCGACGTGGGGCTTGAACCCACGGCCCTGAGATTAAGAGTCTCATGCTCTACCGACTGAGCTAGCCAGGCACAAAGACCTGTAAAAAGAGTTACCAAAAAAAAAAAAAAAATTTTATAAATAATTTAAAATACATCAATAAGACGTGACTGAAAAAATGATTGCATTTACAGCTGTGGACATTGAATCACCTATTGAAAATGTTATGTAACATGTTAGCAAAGATTTTTAAAACGCACCTCACTTACAAAATCTGATGTGTGAACAATCTTGAAAAATGGTGTCTCTAAAATCCAAAAGAGAAACATTGAGAAGACAATGAATGGCAAAGTTGCTTTGTGAGATAAGGCAAAGGCCAGCTTTGGGACTAGAACGATGGTCAATTGTAATTTTGTCTTTTGAGAATTTCTGGGTATGCAGCATATGTTTCCAAAGTGCTCATAGTGACAATGTTGACAAAAACAAAAGCCGAGCTAGCCAGGAGTTGAACCTAGATTCTTCTGATCCGTAGTCAGACGCGTTATCCATTGAGCCACTAGCCCCAACTGTGTAGCCACAGGTGCTGTCAAGAGGTCACAAACCCTGTTTTGCCCTTATATTAACATTTGAGGTTTAGGTCAGAAGAAAAATGTTAATCTGATTTTAAAGGGAACGCCTTCCTTCGAGCCGGAATTGAACCAGCGACCTAAGGATGTCTGCCATATTTCAACTACAGTCCTCCGCTCTACCAACTGAGCTACCGAAGGGAGTGCACCAGTGGTTTTCCAAGCCTCTTTACGGCCCTACCTATACACATGTCACAGAACCCTTTTCAAGTGCCTCATTGAGACTCTGGCCTTTTGTTGCGACGCTGAGCCATTACACCCAGGCATTTCTAACATTGTGTACAGAGCAAGCATCTCTTAACATGGCGTACCTTGTTAGCATCACATTTCATATGTAGTTAAACTGAAATGGCTTTTAGTTCTTACTATCCATTTGTATCTGTCCCTTTCTCCAATATTGTCTGACATTGAGGAGTAAGGCCTTTGACTCCTGTATCCAATGCAGCTTGCAGAAGTATTCAGTACCCATGAAATCACTTCTCCAAAGTCATTTTGCATCTTTTATATCGATCTCTGCCAAGTGACTTGCTCTTTCGACATCCATGGGAAGAACAACACTGTTGATAACTATCAAAAAAGATGCCTTGGTATTTTATGCAGCAATGATAGATGGTTATAATACATGGCTGGAAGAGGACATAAATGCAGAATATTGTATGAAGGCATGCCTTTATATAAGGTGACAGGATTGTTCTTTGTGCATAATCAATAGAAAACCTGGGGAGATGCTGCTAGGAGAAATCACACAACCATCTGTAGAAGGCATAAGGCTAGAAGGTCGTTCAGACTTTCCCTAGATACAATTGCCCGACGTGGGGCTTGAACCCACGGCCCTGAGATTAAGAGTCTCATGCTCTACCGACTGAGCTAGCCAGGCACAAAGACCTGTAAAAAGAGTTACCAAAAAAAAAAAAAAAATTTTATAAATAATTTAAAATACATCAATAAGACGTGACTGACAAAATGATTGCATTTACAGCTGTGGACATTGACATTTTTTTTTTTTTTTTTAATGAGAATCAAAAGCAGGTGCTTCATCCAAACTGCTCAAACAGCTTGATAGCCGTCAGCACTCAGGTGCAAATGCAAAACCCTAATCAATAAAGATACGGTCGCATCTCGATGACGTGGTGATCGGAGTCTTTGTTTATGATTATGTCTTCTTTGGTCTCAGATTTGGTTTGTGCAGCCAGACAGTTTTAATCGTTTTGCTGCTTTTTTGTAGAACAATGCAGAGTTGTAGTTTAGGAATACACAACCGTTTACCAATCAGGAAAAGAAAATCTCCTCTGAGGAGATGCTTGATGAGCAGAGGACGCTTTCTTTGATGTGAAAGTGCTTAGAGGACAGCAGCTTTGACACAAATTCAGAGAACCTTTCCCACAGTGGTGAGATGGTGATAGGACTTTCTTGATTATAGAACTTTTTATAGTGTCTCAGTGTTTACAAGCTGATTACTGCACTACATTTTATTCATCAAAGAATCTAGTTTAAACTTAAATATGCAAGGCAATCATCAAAAAAGTGAGAGATTGGCTTGTTTTACTAAAATTTGTTATTTGGTTGTGTACCAACTAATTTAGTATCAAACTAATTTCATTATATATTAATTATTTATGCAAAAAAAAAGAAGCACCATTGCTGTAAAAGTTATAATATTTTATGTTTATTTTAAATCGTTTTGGTTCCCATAGCAACAGCATTGATGTCACTGTGACATCACAAAGACAGTTTACAGATTTACAGATTTTTTTTTTCTTTTAACCAATAGAAGGTGTACGTTTGAAATAAAACAACTTTTAAACTCCCTAACTTTCTTTGTCTCTTTTCGTTAATTAGAATCAAAAGCAGGTGCTTCAGCCAAACTGCTCAAACAGCTTGATAGCCGTCAGCACTCAGGTGCAAATGCACAACCGTAATCAATAAGGATACGGTCAATCTCGATGACGTGGTGATTGGAGTCTTTGTTTATGAATATGTGCGTTGCCAAAGCTGCATTTTGGCAGAAAAAGTGTCGACAAATGTCCGTGTTTTGGGTGCTGCTGGGTTGTTTCTGTCCAGTAGGTGCGCATCAGGAGCACACTATGGCTTGCTTGCACAGAGATGCTGCAAAAGGAAAGAGGAGACATTGTTTGAGTTGCTGGACTTGATTTGATTTTGATTTTTTTTTTTTATTTGAAATGGTTTATTTCAAGCAGACAAGATATACAAGACATGTGTAACACAATCAGCATCAACAAAGATTTGCATCAGTAATCTTGTCAAACATAGGATCACTAGACTTCATAAAATTGACTGCTTGAAAGAGAGTGGGAGGAACAGAACTTATATAATCCCACCCCGGCTCGATCATACCATTTACTTCACATTAGATATCAACCAGTTCGTAACAAATAATCAGGTCTTTATACTGTTCTGACTGTAATACAGGTAATTAAACATCCTTGAACAACAATAAGTCATACTGCTTTGCATGTAAGTACATAATTGTGTTAGACTTGATTGGAGCTTATGCCAAAATAATAATAATTGAGAATAATGAATATCTGTTTTTTTCTACTTTTTAAGAATAGTTTGGTCATAAAAAACTCAGTGATGTGAATGAATCAAAAACAATAATAATAATAGTAACTAAAGAAAAAAGTAAAGAATGAACCAAGACAAAACAAAACAAAAAGATCACAATCATTAAATATCGAGTAGATGCTGACTATTTTCATCAAACAAGTCGTATAATAAAACATCCTTGAGTAACAATAAGTCAGACTTTTTTCTATGTAAGTACAACATTATTTTAAACTTGATTGGAGCTTATGCAAAAATAATAATAATTGCGAATAATGAATAATGACTTTCCCTTGTTTTTTAATAGTAACAGTAATTAAAGAAAAAAGTAAAGAATTAACAAAGACAAAACAAAAAGATCAAAATCAGTAAAATATCAAGTAGATGCTCACTATTTTCATCAGACAAGTCGTCTCTTCAGATCAAGAATAGAAAGAGGCAACAATAAATCATTTATGTCTGAAAGACCGTTTACTTAAATCAGATATAGAAAATATAGAAATCAATAAGTATAGGTTGTTTCATTAGTAGGTCCTTTGACATTAATCACCTTTCAGGGAACTATGTCAAGTTCTGAGCTGAGACATGTTCTAGTTTGGGCCCCTCAGGACTTTGTTGGCATTGGTCATTCAGTGCTTGAAGCACCGCCTCTGGCGGTCAGGAGGGGTGAGATTTTAACCTTAGGTTACGTATGTGACTACGGTTCTATGAATCCTGGATGACAGCCAGAGTTCCTGGTCCCCCTGGTTCGTTGCGTTCTCACAAGAAGTGTTGGGACCTTGCTCCTGGTGCCACGTGACTTTATAGCCTTACGTGGGGTCACCAGGAGTTCACAGGTGGCCCTAGGTTCATTAAATTCTCGAAGTACACATGCACAAGAAGGAAGATTCAGTGAGCTGCAACACATCATCCATGAGGTTGGGGTCAGGCACATTCACCCTATAGGTCCTGGTGAAGGTATCCACAGATGACCAGCAGCCCCTGCTGGGGGCCGGACGCTTCAAATACGCATTCAGACTGCGTAGGTTGAGAACTGGATGCAGATTGCAGGTCTTTTTTGGCACAAGAAATTATGTCTCAGTCTCAGTCAATAGAAAACAGAATAATCATAATTAAAAGACCACTGGGAACAATTAAAAAAACAAAAGATGATCAGGATGGATCATTAAAAAGAAGATAAAATGAAGATACATTGCAACATATAGTTTAATCTTAGCACCAGCAGGTGGCGTGCAGTGGCAGCTTCTAAACTCCTACTAGATTTACTGGATTGACTTCTTCCAGGGATTTGATTCATTCCTTCCAGTATAAGAGTTGGACGCCTTCTTTCCTTCTCCTCCTCAGCCTAAAGCTGCATTCACACAGGACGTGATTCTCGTAGCAGGAGCGTTGAGCTTCAATATGAAGTCAATGTACAGACACAATCTGAGGTCTTGTGGTGCGATCCCAGCGGCGTGTCATTTCAGCAGTTGTACAATTTGGGCATCGAGCGCGGCGCGTAAAGTGTTAAAATATTTAGTTTGTTAAAAACAGAAAGATGGAGTCTGCCAAATGTTATTCTCTTTTCCTACGTTTTATTTGTTGTCTATCTTTCACAATCTGTGGGAATAAAATTCATACCAAGTCTTATCATGTCAAAAGCATAGAGAAAAGGGTAAATCACTTAACATGACGCTATCATTTAGAGCTTTGTGGGGCTCTGAGAGAAGTTAAACAAAGAGCCGGTCTGAGTTGTTTAGTCAATGAGCTAGAAAAAAAAAAATAACACAACAAACCCAAACTTAGAAGATAAATGATATACATACTGCAAAGCTGCTGCCATTTCCAAACCTCTGCAGAAAGGAGGCGCCGTCGTTTTTATTAGTCAGCCAAACATTTCACCCTGTATGAGCAGTTAAAAAAGATAACAGGAAAACTACCGAGTCCAGAACTCTCGCGTTCACGCGTAGCTGTGTGTTTTTATGTTCGTAATACTTGGGATTTGTGCCCGGCTGGAAGTCTTTCATGTATTGGAATAGAGATGTGAAAAAAGGCCTGAAGCAAGATTTGCACCGCTTTGACATTTCACAACAAGCCTCTTAACTGTGAGGAGATGCAACAGCCCAGTGTGAACACTGCATGCTAAAAGCAAGTTCAAGATGCAAACATCAAATGAATGGATGGCATTTTCTTTTAAAGCGTCTTTATTTATTCTGTGTTGCATGTTGATCAAATCCACTTTTTTGGCCTAAACTGCAAGAATAAATACAAGTAGCCCCTCCAGTTTCTGCTTTGCTCCTCCCTTCATGCACTGATCCATAAAAATAACAAAAGCCTCACTGGAAAGAGCCCATTAATGGATGGAGTTTCAGTTTTATTTTTTCTTTGGAGCTACATGCAAACGTAAGTCTCAAAAATGTCAACACTTTTGAAACACAAGCTGGTATTTTCAAAATAAAGGCAGATCTGGTAATGCTAATACTAACGTTTAGCTTAACCAACCTTCGATCTCAGTAATACATTTCCATGACTCAGCTTCTAGTTGTAACTATTATTACTCTTTTAGATTATTAGTGAAAAACTGAAAAGAAAACCCAGAGTCCAGATGATTGTCTCTGCAGCTAACATCTGTGTGTTCTGGTTCTCAGAGCTTCATGAGGATTTCCTGGATTTTTATCTCAATAAGTCATGGTAAGAAAAAAAGAATTGATAAAGTTGAGCATCTTCATCCAGAGTCTTCATCAGTGTCTACAGGTTGTTTATATCACAGCTGAAGTTCAAAATGTTGCTGCTGGTTTCCTTCAACAATCACAGGAACCTCTATCTCCCGAATGCAGATCGTTCTCATCCTGGTTTCATCACAAAGGAAATGAACAAAGACAAGCTGGAGACTTGGTCTAAAAAGAAATCTGTGTGATCGATGCCGAACGGAAGTCCTAACTCGTGCTCTCAGTGCGGGTTTTGCTGAGTCATGCTCATTGACTGCATCTGTGAACTGTGCTGAGGGAGTGTGACGTCATCCATAAAAAAGGGTTTATTTCTGGTTACAACCAAATGATGTCAATTCAGTTGACATTTCTTCATGATATGGACACCCCCAAGATGGAGCCAGACATCATCAGAAAGAAGTGATTGGTCCGAGTCGTTTGAACCCACCGTTTCTGTGGCAACCACTCTCACCAATCAGGAGTGAGCTTTTTGGAAGGTCACACCCCAACCACTTGAAAGTGGACTACACAAAATCCGTCCAACATTTTGAAAGTTGGATCAAACACTTTTATTAATTTTTCAGGTTAGAACTGGAATAACTTTGAACTACAGAAAAAAAAATTAACATCTAGAAGATGTTAAAAAAGTACCAGAGCAACAACGGTTATTCTGACCAATAGAATGACCGAGTAACAGCTGTTTATTTCTTTATAGAGGTCTTTTTTGGCTTCTTGGAGCCAGCAGGTACTTCCTGTTTGGAATGCCAGGGGGAAGGGGTCACTCAGTCCAGTTCTCTTGTACAGTCAATGGTCATTCTGTTTAGTGTTTCTCTTCCACAGATTCACAAATGCCAGGTTTTAAACTCTTTAAAGAAATGTAGAAACAAGTTAACTTAAAGATAAATATTTCTAAAAGCTGAACAGACGTTAGGAAACACTTTACCCATAATCAAAGCTTGGTTTATGAATAGCTTTGCAGCACGTTCGGTGAATGGATCTAAAACAGTAATTCCCCTCTCATAACTTTATTGTGTTTGTTTCTAAAGTGGTGTTTTTTTTTTATTGTCCTCATTGTGAACCTTGGTACCCACACCCCTAGAGGAGCCCCCACCTGAACAGTGGAAGTGGCCCATTTGAAACCCCAGCATGAACTCTGTAACCATGTGAAAACAAATAAAGAGCTGTCCTTCAAACATGTCAGCAATGATCCGCGTCAGCATTCCTGAGAATCCTGCATCCGTACCGTCCCACCTCAACCTGAAACTGCTTCCCAACAGTCAGGCCTCTGGTCCCCTGGTGGCTCTTTGGAGAACCTGGAGCATGACGGGATAAACGGGAGCAAACTCCTTCCCCTGCCGGGCTCTGACTGACTGCACATAGGCCTCCAAAGAGCCCCTGAGAAGACATGACAGTAAAAAGGAGGCCCGTTTTAGATTGGGTCATGTGCAGAACCAAGCAGAACCTTCAAAATGTGACAAGAGGCTTCACCTCTGATGTACAAAGCAGACTTTAACCGTGTTAATTTATCCAATCACCAACCAGATGCTAAACAAGGGGGCATCAGATCACCATCAAAGTTTCAAGTTTTCACTTCCTTCTCACCTTTTTTCATATTCATAGATTTTCTCATTTGGAAGTCATGTGGGTTTAAATGTTTTGCTCAAGAACACTGATTTTCTGGCCTGGGATTTGAACCCTTCCACTACAGCACCTGCTTTTGTCTTCCGAATAATCAATATTTTTTGCTTGTTGCACCAAAAAGTTGCAAACAAACCAAAGTTCAGGCTTTTGTTTTGCCCAGAACTTTTGGTTAGCTGGAGGTTGTTCTGATCAGGCTTCTTTTTTGTTCGTGTTGCTGAAAAAATGGTTCCATCAATGTTCTGAGACAGGAGTGCTGACTAATGCCCCCCTTCCCTTTGGTTTGGTTTCACACTCAGGTCTCAGGAGACAACCAAGAAAGGAATCAAGTTACAACAGGGACTGTGCCAGTGTGCATCAAATAGGATCACCTGATGAGGGCGAGACGGTCTCTCTCAGAGGGATGGTCGTCCAGCCACTGGGAGTAACGAGCGACGGACAACTCTGCTCTCTGTGGAGGACAGGGCTGAAGGTGAGGATGTACACAGCGGTGCAGTTCACCCTCAAACACCTCCGACCGGGAGCAACATCCGTCGTGCTGAACCCCTCCCACAGCAGCAGCAGCTGCTCCATGACGCTAGTGGCTCTCCCGCTAGCTTACAGCCCCTCACGACCCTAATGTAACATTATTGTGAGCAATATTGGAGGTACAGTTCTGATCCAGATTCCAGCTCAGTCGAGGAGAACAAAGACGTTCATGGACGTCTGTAAGTGGATGAATCAGAATGGAGCAGAGCAGGGAGCTTGTGGCCCCCCCAGCGTATTTTCTTCATCACAAAAGTGACCTTTTTCAAACGGCATTTTTCTGTCTGCCCCTGATTCACAACGATTAAAACAGGAAAAAAATCAGAGGCAGTTGTAGGACACATGTTCTTTGTACATGTCTTTCATCATCAGAAAAAGGACACAAGAACATCCTAAACCCCCCAAAACTAGAGTTTCATTTGAGTTCATCTTTCATTTCAACAGTTTTCCAGGTTTAGATATAATTCAGACTGTTGATCACCTGCTGTGACAACACATGCTTCATAAGTGACCTTCAAAGGTGAACTAACTTGTGAAACAGTGAAAGGTTCCACTTTCCAGGAAGAAGGATAACGCCAGCAGGCTCCTCCTCCATCTGTTTCCAAAATGTTAGCATTAGCTGCAGCAGCAGACCGACTGAAACACAAACTGTCTCTGGATTTGTTTCTGTCACATTCCTTTACTGACTAGCACTGGATTTAATAAAGTTATACATTCGACACACAACGTCACAGATTGCTTTGTTCACATGACCATATTTGGATGGTTGCACACGGTCAGTAAGAATGCAGTACCAGTGCACCGTACTAACTGAAGTGCATCATCAGGGCACCGTACATCAGCATCACCCGTACGTCAGAAAGGCGTGTAACTTTTGTTAGCCTTATAAATACTTCACAATGAAATTTTTCTGACGTCCCTTGAAGTGGCCGTCCGTGTCTCAAGAGAACAAAAAGACATACGTGCGCTCTTCTTAGGATGAAGCCCCTCCTCTCTATGACCCTCTACAGGCACAGACAACCCGGAAACTCCCAGCACCTGTACAGGTCAACCCCTATACGGATGCATGTTACCACGACAACAGCTCTGGAAGACAGACTACACCCCGGTGCCTGTAAGTCTGCATATGTCTGAGTGTACTGGCCTGGTGGGGTGACTTGAGCTCAGGGGGGGCTCTGGAGAACAAGAAGTGGAGCAAGATGCTGAAGGGGATCAGGTCTCCCACAGCTGGACTGCTGGCAATCAGCTCGCTGGTCTGAAACAGGAAAGGCCTAAAACCAAACAGACGGGCTGAGAATTAAGGCTGGACCGCTGCTGGGGGGTTCTTTCATTTGTTCTTAGAGTCAAAGGAAAGTGAGCAAACACCTGAAGGAGCGGAGCATCCTGTAGGACTTCCCCAGATCAGACACCCTCCTGCACAGTGGAGCTACGGCCATCTCCATCTGAATCACAAACACAGGTAGCGTGAGCGCCAAGGGCGGAGCTCTGCCTCCACCTGTTAGGATAAAATGAACTCGGAACAAAGGTGATGCTAGGATGTGATGTCTGCTCAAAGGGTCTGTTTATTCTATAGTTAAGTGATAGATATTTACGTGTGGTGCGCATGATGGGAGGTAAGGTACGAATATTTGCAGCGTCTAAGATCGCTGATTTGGGATCTTTATAAATATAGTAGAGTGTAGTAAAAATAGAATTCAGGAACAATGTATTTATTTCTATGAAATCCAGAAATATCCTGGATTTTAAGTTTATAAACCAAAACAAAGTAGGATGTGCACCGCTACTGTCACCGGAAGTAAACAAACCTTCAAAATAAAGAGTCAGTAAACTCGCAAGTTCCACTCACTGACATAAGTTCTGGAAAAAGGCGCCTTCGTTCCAGTGTTTAAATTCTTTTGGTCATGGTAACTTTTCAACAGTTACTGGAATTCCTTCAGATTCTGCAGTGGGGAACACCAGCCTCGCGTGGATATGTAGCGCTGCATACTAGTGAAGTGTGAATGTAATGTCGTGGAGAAAAGCGACTTTTTATACCGGCTTTGCACCAATATGTGATGTTTAAAACGTAAAGTGTTGCAGAACTTTGAGAATGGAAAACTTGGAATAAATAAATTCTTGGAATATCAGCGACTTAAATCTGTAATTACTAAAACATTTAAATCCAGTGACAATGACCTAAAATTACCAGAACTAGTTACCTCTATGATTAATTTTTCATTGAATAAAACTCTCTCCAAAATATACAAACTCATATGCAACTTAGATAATGAAGTCTCGATTCCAACAACAAAATGGGATGCAGACTTAGGCAGAAGTACAGACACAAGCTTCTGGTCAGAAATTTGTCTAAATACCTTCAAACTAACAAAAAGTCCAAACCTACAACTAATCCAATTTAAAACTCTTCACAGAATTTACTTTACTGGACAGAGGATGTTCAAGATGGGTCTCAAAAACTCAGACATTTGTGAGCATTGTGATAGTAATTTACCTGACAATTACATGCATGCTCTGTGGTTCTGTACACCTGTACAGGCTCTCTGGCAACAGGTATGTGCTGATTTATCAGTCTGGCTTAAGGTTTCAATCACAGCCTCACCTTCACTTTGTGTGCTGGGTGACATGAGTGCCATCGATACAGAGGGAAGATTAGCATCTTTAATCTTCATAACTCTTTGTATAGCAAAAAAAACAATTTTATTAAACTGGAAAAACAAGAAAAATATTAGTGTAAGTCATTACAGAAATCTGCTATTGGATCATATCAGCTTGGAAAAAATGTCAACTAGGAGTTCAAATAATCTGGAAGGAATTCGGGCTCTCTGGTCTCCCATAGCTAACGCCATAACTTAGGGGGCGGGGTTCTTGGGTGTCGCCGCGCCCTGGATGTCTGCCGGGATTTTGGTGCCGGGGTCGGGGCCTCCCTGGCGCCTGGTGGGGGTGGGGGGGCTCTGTTAGTCGGGCGGTCTGGTACGGCGCCTGGATGGGGCAAGCGCGGGGGCTGCGTGGTCTCCCGGGCCTGGGCGGGGGGGGGTGGATGGTGCATTGGGTGGGGGTCTGGCTTGGCTCGGGGGGGTGGTCCTTCTGCGTGCGCTGGGGGGGCTTGCGTGGGGCCCTGGTCCTGGGGGGTCTGCCTGCGCTGGATGGGTGGCCCGTCTGCACCCGGGGGCTGGGATCACTCCTTCTCCGGCCCTGGGACGGGGTGGGGCAACCCTCTTGGGGCCTGCGTTTGCTCCAGGAAAAGCATACCATGGCAGGGTCTGGGGGGAGCGGGCCAAGGGGGGGGTGTTCATGGGTTAGAAGGGGGGTCCACCACCAGTATGGGACCCTTGAGACTTCCTCGGGCCCGCTGGTACCTGGCCAGGCAGCCACAGGGGCGGTGCTTGGGGGGGGGCCGGGGCTTGCGCCTGGGGGCTGGCCCCCTCTCGGCTCCTCTCTCTTTGTGTGGGGTGGGGGGTGTGGGGCCTGGGGGGTCCGCTTCCGGGCGGTGGGGCCTCTGCCCTGGGGAGACTTGGGCCCGATGCTGGGGGGGGGCGGGGGGACGGTTGTTTCACCATCGGGGGTCAGTCTGGTAGCTGTCCCCGACCTCCCCTCCTTCCTCATACAAACACTTATTAGGTTGGAGGGGGGTGTGCTTGCGGAATACTTCGAGGGGCCGAGCCACTTGGCAGTGGTCCCCCCCTCTCCGCACAGTTTCGCCCCCTTCTCTTGGTTTTAAATGCACCTTAGACACGTAGGACCCTTGGTGGGGGGGTGCTGGGACATCTCCTGCTTGCTGGCAGAGATGTTGAGCACCACTCCTGGTGCTCAACTCTCCAATTTTAACTGCACCGTAGACATTTAGGGCTCCTTGGCGAGAGGGTGATTGGACATCCCTGTAAGCAATCAGGAGATGTCCCCAGTGCCCTGCTCGCCAATTTTAACTGCACCCTTTATGACACACACCCTTCAACCACAAGAAACACACCTCAACATACACACACAAATACATTACACAAGGAAGATGGGAATACTGATCTTCTGTTCCCCACCCCATCCCCGGTGGGGGGAACAGTACCTTCAGCGGCGGCGGCGGCCTTGTCTCTTGGGTGTCGGCCTCCTGGGCCCGGCGGCCCCTTCCCCACGCGGGGAGAGGGATCCCTCAGTCCTCTGGCGAGTCCATGAGCGGGGGATCATATTCCATCTGAGCCTGGAGGGTGTCTGTGTCCTTGTGGTGCGGGTTCTGGTCCTTACCCTCGGGTGACGGGCCCCTTCTAAGTCACAACATAGGAGAACCTGGCCAGGCTATGTCCTCCTTCGGGGACCCCCACTTCTCTTGGTCATCCCTCCTCTAGGTGGGGGTAGCTGACCCCTGCTGGGCTCTCTTCTGGATCTCCACAACTGCCTGGAGCTTCGGAGCGGGTCTCCCTTGGGGGGTCCTGGCTCGTACCTGGGGCTGGGATGGGGGGATGCTCAGAACTCCTGGGTGGTGGTGGGCGGCTTGTCTGGGGTGGTGGGGCTCTCGGGGGTGGGGCCCCGCACTGGACCGCCCGGCGCGGTGGGGGGGCTGCTCTCCTGACTGGGCTGGGCCCTGCACTCTGCGCTTCCGTACCTCACTGCCCTCGGGTGTTGGGGGCCCATGTGGTGGTCCTGCGGGCCCTGGTCTGGGTGCTTGGCCGGACTACCTGGCTGGCGGATCTCCTCCGTTGACCCCACAGTATGGGTGCGGGGGCGGGCCCTGGTCGGCGCTGCTGCCTCGGCAGGGGTCTTGGTGTAGGGATGTCTGGGAGCTGTCCCTCCTTTTTTTCTTTCCATTCCTTCATCCACTTCAGCTTAAGATAACATTCACCTGAGCACAGGCGTCAGCTCACATTTGCACCTTCAAATAGTGTGCGTGTCAGAATGTAATGCTTTACATGTGTTGGTTGGTATGCACAAGTGTGCGTGTAAACTGGTTGTGGACAAGTTTGTGAACGCTCTTGGAGCCGGCAGGTATGTTTGTAACAGCTGAGTGTGTGGACAGGCCCCGCCCATTTTAGACCAACACTCACTATTGTAATGGGTATAAGCTCCAGCATTTTGTTGCCTGTAGACTTACAATTCTACTTTCTCCTTCCATTAGTCATCCTCTAAAATCTATAACACCCCCCCCCCTCTTTTCCCCCTTTCTTTTTCCGTCCGGTCCAACAAAAAGAACACAAACAAAATGAATATTAATAAAGTTTCGTTTAAATTACAAAAGGGGCTTATACCAACATACATTTTGTGTTCCCAATGATTTATAACCCCCGATTGTAAGAGTAAAATCTGCCTAATGCAAGAGGCTCTCAGCTCATATCTGTTTGCTCAGCTGTTGGACAGGACAAGTTTAAAATTAAAAAAAAAAAAAAAAAAAAGAGAATGGAAAACTGTGGAGAACATTTTCAGGTTTTGTTGTTAAATGATCCAAAACAACAGTGATGTTTCTGTTCTAGTGTTGGTTATGTTCCTGCTGAACTTAACCAGAAGGTTGATGGTGGAAAAAAAAACAAACATGTTAAAAATAAACAGTTTCTATCTAAATCTTTGTGCTTTGTTTTAGTTGTGTTGATTCTGATATCCTGTTATAAATAAAGATGGTGATTTATTACATAGCATTTTAATTTTCAAACATCCATTAAAAGACATACATTTAGCAACAAACATGATAAAGTAAGAATTGTGGTTCAATTCGTAAATCATTGAGCTTGATTCCTGAGTCGAATCAGATCCCCACCAGAAAAGATCCATAAGGCCCATTACCAACGATCTTAATCTGCACTGGAACAATCCTAAACTGGGTTGATCCCTGCTTTGCTGATTTGATGTATGTGAACTCCAACATCTGCTTCACCTGTGTAGCATTAGCTGCTTTAGGCATGGCAGCTAAATGCTCGAGCATTTTTAAATGTAAATGTGGATCTTGTGCTGCTGTCCAAGAGTGTGTGGAATTAGAGATGCTGAGTGTGGAGGACTGGAGATGGTGATGACATGGAGATGACACTGGAGGTCCATGTGGAGCGACAGCGTGAGCCGATGCGATGGAGAACGCGGCGTGTGCTGTTCGATCCATGGTCCAGGTCGTAGAGGGATCTGGTCGTGGATCTGGTCTTTGATGTTTGGATCCATCTTTGTTCCTGACTGAGGGGTCCAGAAGAGAGTGCACCAAGGCACTGCAACGGTGGTTGGCTGTTCGATGGGTCACACACTGTTTGGAGCTCATGCTACGGGAACGGCTAACAGGAAAAACGGAGCAGAAAAACCCTGACAGAAACTCTGAGAGGAGCGTGTCAGACAAAGGAAGTCTCTCTGAAAGGGGGTGGTGGCCCATCTGCAAACACGGTGGAAGACTGGCTATTACTATGATGGAGTTTTTGTTGATTTTTCGTTGTTTGTTGTTTCTCACAGGTATTTCTAATGTGCAGCCATAAATCAGCCTGTTTCCTAGTTTTGACAAATATTTTCACAAGTGTCCTTTTTGGTGTATTGATCATGGGTGTGATCAAGAGGGGGAGGGGACACAAGGGAAGACGCTAGCGTTAAAAGGTTTGATAGATTGTTGTACATTTCCATTTAATTCACATTCCAAATTCAAGTTGATCATAAAACCGTTTGTGTCAAAGTGTTCTCCCTAATGATACATTTTGCTTATTGCTTTCTAATTAGGTGTTGTTTATTAAGAACTAAATAGGGAGTTGTGTTGGTTTTGTGTTTAGGTTTTTTCATGTGTCATACGGTTATGATCCCTCTTTTGGTTTGGTATTTGGATCCTCAGCAGAGTATGACGTCTCAGAAGAGTAACAACAGTCAGAATGATGATTCTAAAGTAATATTCCCAGTAATTTTGTTGGTGAGATCCAGGATGGCAGTACGCCTACTTTAGGGAATTTTACATTTTTAAACTTAACAGAAAGTATGTCTTTAGATGTTTTTTTTGTAGTTAGTGACTTCTATTGAAATTAAATAACAGAGATTGGGTAAATTACAAACAAGGGTCTTAAAGAAATAAATACAAGTTTATTTAGTGGAGTTGTTCCTCTGGTGTTCAGATACAAGTTTTGATACCCTGACATTTGCAATGTGACATGTTTCATACCTAAGACTATCACTACGACAACATGACAACGACCAGATTTTTGTTTAGTTTGTGACAAATCTAGAGAAAATCCGAGGGCAAGGACTGAACATGACCGGCTTTTACATGACTTGAAAGACTAAAAATGCTGCTCTACCTACAATAGAGGGATACAACAAAACAGATGGCATCAGGAACTACTTTGCTGGAGCTCCAGGTTTTCCAGCTTGAGGCAGCATGATTGGAGAAGACACTGTTTCAGTAATAGAAGTCCAAAGTTTGTGACCTCAACGTGTGGAAGAAAGGCAACTGTGTTCAAGGACACTGATGAAGCTTGGTGAAATGATGTTATATTATGGGGGAATTATGTTATATTATACATTAAAGAGGAATTATGTAATATTATACATTATAAGGGAATTATAGTATATTATACATTATAAGGGAATTATGCTATATTATATAATAGGGGAATTATGTAATATTATATATTCTAGTGGAATTATGTAATATTATATATTATTGTGGAATTATGTAATATTATATATTATAGGGGAATTATGTTATATTATATATTAAAGAGGAATTATGTAATATTATACATTATAAGGGAATTATAGTATATTATACATTATAAGGAAATTATGCTATATTATATTATAAGGGAATTATGTTATATTATATATTCTAGTGGAATTATGTAATATTATATATTATTGTGGAATTATGTAATATTATATATTATAGGGGAATTATGTTATATTATATATTATAGGGGAATTATGTTATATTATATATTGCAGAGGAATTATGTAATATTATATATTATAGTGGAATTATGTAATATGATATATTATAGGGGAATTTTGTTATATTATATATTATAGGGGAATTATGTTATGTTATATTTTACAGAAGAATTATGTATTATTATATATTATAGTGGAATTATGTTATATTATATATTATAGGGGAATTATGTTTTATTATATATTATAGGGGAATTATGTTTTATTATATATTATAGGGGAATTATGTTATATTATATACTATAGGGGAATTATGTAATATTATATATTATAGTGGAATTATGTAATATTATATATTATAGTGGAATTATGTTATATTATATATTATAGGGGAATTATGTTATATTATATATTACAGAGGAATTATGTAATATTATATATTATAGTGGAATTATGTAATATGATATATTATAGGGGAATTATGTTATATTATATATTATAGTGGAATTATGTTATATATTATAGGGGAATTATGTTATATATTATAGGGGAATTATGTTGTATAATATATTATAGGGGAATTATGTAATATGATATATTCTAGGGGAATTATGTTATATTATATATTATAGGGGAATTATGTTATATTATATATTACAGAGGAATTATGTAATATTATATATTATAGTGGAATTATGTTATATATTATAGGGGAATTATGTTATATAATGGCAGAATTATATATTTTGTGGAATTATGTAATATTTTATAATATAGTGGAATTATATTTCAATATTATGGTGACTCTTCAAATCTTCATGTCTTTGACTGAAAAGATATGATGAAGTGATGTTCCATTTGGCCTCCCTGATAAGATTTTGGCCAACAAAACATGTTTTGTTATGGCAGTAAGAGTAGTCAGCGGAGATCATGTCCTCCGGGTTTATAGGCTGGGGCGAATAGAAAATCGCCAGCTTTTATTGATGATTCGGTTGAGATCCTAAAGGAACTCCTGTTTTATTCCGGAATAAACAGACCTTTTGAGCAGAAAACATCAGACTGATATTTTAGGACATCAGATCCTAGCATCATCTTTGTTCCGGGTTAATTTTTCTTCAACACAAATGGTGGCGGCACCTTTACCTGTGCAAAATCAGCGGCTAGCCTCATTTTGCCGCCCTCCCCCAGCGGACACAGCAGGCTGGCATGGCGGACGAACAGTTGGATGGCTCTCTTGGCGATGGCCTCGGTCTTCTCATAGATGAAGTTCGCACACTGGAAGTGTCGGAAGTAGTCGGCCATCACCCTGCTGATGAAGCCCTGCAGCTCCTTCATGTACAGGGAACACGGAACATCCGGCTTATCCGGGCTGGACACAGGCCTGGATCACAATCACAAACCCAGTTCAACATGTCCCAGAAGCCAAAAGAAATTCCTTCAAAAACATCATTTTCCAGTTTTGAATCATTTTTGTCATTGTAGTACAAATGTGACATATGAGAATAAAAGAGTGGACTTTGTATAGCACGGGGTCAAATCCAGGTCTGACGGCTGCTGTTCTGTTTTCTTTAAATTTGTTGATGTCCCACCTGCTGCAGATTACCTGGATCAGATGTGCTTTATTAATGAGGAGCTACAGCAACAGGGTTGATGGGAAGGCCGTTAAGACAAAACCTTATTGACTTGATTTGAAACTTGATTCGATCTTTCACCAAAAGTATTAAAGTGCGGCTGAAGTTTCGGTGAAAGTCTGACGAGAGGTTTCTGACCCTGAGAAGTCTTCCTGGTGAAGGGTGAAGATGATAGCTTCAATGGAGTCGCTCACAGACTGCAGCAGAGGTCCCAGCGCACTGCCCATCAACGAGTGCACGGCCTAAGACACACGCCAGGAGACCCACGCCAGGAGACGCACGCCAGGAGACACACGCCAGGAGACCCACGCCAGGAGACCCACGCCAGGAGACCCACGCCAGGAGACACACGCCAGGAGACACACGCCAGGAGACACACGCCAGGAGACACATCGGGAAGATAAAAGGACACGTGACAGACCATATCTAGTATAAATATAAAATCACTTTTTGCTCTGAAGCTCTGAACACCGAGAATACCTGCAGAGAGGAAGAGAGGGCTTCCACTGCAGCCGGCGGACATGAGACCAAACCGGAGAGGATCTGTATAAAAACACAGGACAGTCAACAGGACAGTCAACAGGACAGTCAACAGGACAGTCAACAGGACATTCAACAGGACATTCAACAGGAGAGTCAACAGGACAGTCAACAGGACAGTCAACAGGACAGTCAACAGAACAGTCAACAGGACAGTCAACAGGACATTCAACAGGAGAGTCAACAGGAAATTCAACAGGACATTCAACAGGACAGTCAACAGGACATTCAACAGGAGAGTCAACAGGACAGTCAACAGGACAGTCAACAGAACAGTCAACAGGACAGTCAACAGGACAGTCAACAGGACATTCAACAGGAGAGTCAACAGGAGAGTCAACAGGACAGTCAACAGGACAGTCAACAGAACAGTCAACAGGACAGTCAACAGGACATTCAACAGGAGAGTCAACAGGAGAGTCAACAGGACATTTAACAGGACATTTAACAGGACAGTCAACAGGACATTCAACAGGACAGTCGACAGTACAGCCGACAGGACAGCCAACAGGACAGTCAACAGGACAGTCCACAAGACAGCCAACAGGACAGTCAACAGGACAGTCCACAGGACATTCAACAGGACATTCAACAGGACAGTCAACAGGACAGTCCACAGGACATTCAACAGGACATTCAACAGGACAGTCCACAGGACATTCAACAGGACATTCAACAGGACAGTCAACAGGACAGTCCACAGGACAGCCAACAGGACATTCAACAGGACAGTCAACAGGACAGTCAACAGGACATTTAACAGGACATTTAACAGGACAGTCAACAGGACATTTAACAGGACAGTCAACAGGACATTTAACAGGACAGTCGACAGGACAGTCGACGGGACATTCAACGGGACATTCAACGGGACATTCAACGGGACAGTCAACGGGACAGTCAACGGGACATTCAACAGGACAGTCAACAGGACAGTCAACAAGACAGTCAACAGTACATTCAACAGGACAGTCTCTAATAAGTTTCAGAGACTTGTGTTCATCCAGAGGTGATCTTCATATTGAACAGGTGAAAACCTGAAAGAGGCAGCAGCTTCTCCTGATCTTTCTGAACAGAGATGTTGGATGAAACTGTGGATGACCATCCTGAGCGATCTGTTACCTTCAGGACGCCTTGCTGCAGGCGGAACAGGGAGTTCACCATGGCAACATTCCTCCTCTGACCCTCTGTCAACAGGCCAATCACCTGACTGGCATCAGCTTGAGTGCACAGCTGTGGACAGAGAGTGGTCGGGTCAGGGAGTGTGCAGAGATGCTGACCAGAGACTCAGCGTTACGCACCAGCTGCTCAGACTTCACGCAGAACAGCTGCACGGTCTTGGCGGCGTTCTTGGCCACAGAGATGGACAGATGTGGATCCACTGCAGCGACATTGAGCTCACTGCAGAGAAACAGGCCATAAAAGCATCAACACACAAACTCAGACTGTTCCTGCGACAGCAATGCTTTCAAAAACCACACGAGTCCCAGATCCAATCTGGATCCCAGATGTCAAACCTGGAACAAGATCTAGAAGGATTCTGTCCCTCGATCCAGAGCGCACCCAGAACCACATTTCAGCCATAAACAGCAGCACAGACTGGAAATATCTCTGCCGAGATGGACAGCCCTAAAGCTTTGACTAAAATGAGCAGGAATGCTGGGAATTTTCAAACTTCCAGGATTCCTGCTTCTTCAAATTCACTCTGAGGTTGTTTTTTCTCCTCCTAACGAATAGAGATGATGTCATTTGTTCCCTTTGGTTGGTGGAAGTCACAGACCAAATCTAACCAGGACCTGACCAGAACCAAACCTGGACCTCACCAACACCTGGATCTGACCAGGACCTGACCAGAACCAAACCTGGACCTCACCAACACCTGGATCTGACCAGGACCTGACCGGAACCAAACCTGGACCTCACCAGCACCTGGATCTGACCAGGACCTGACCGGAACCAAACCTGGACCTCACCAGCACCTGGATCTGACCAGGACCTGACCGGAACCAAACCTGGACCTCACCAACACCTGGATCTGACCAGGACCTGACCGGAACCAAACCTGGACCTCACCAACACCTGGATCTGACCAGGACCTGACCGGAACCAAACCTGGACCTCACCTACACCTGGATCTGACCAGGACCTGACCGGAACCAAACCTGGACCTCACCAACACCTGGATCTGACCAGGACCTGACCGGAACCAAACCTGGACCTCACCAACACCTGGATCTGACCAGGACCTGACCGGAACCAAACCTGGACCTCACCAACACCTGGATCTGACCAGGACCTGACCGGAACCAAACCTGGACCTCACCAACACCTGGATCTGACCAGGACCTGACCGGAACCAAACCTGGACCTCACCAACACCTGGATCTGACCAGGACCTGACCGGAGCCAAACCTGGACCTCACCAACACCTGGATCTGACCAGGACCTGATCGGAACCAAACCTGGACCTCACCAACACCTGGATCTGACCAGGACCTGACCGGAGCCAAACCTGGACCTCACCAACACCTGGATCTGACCAGGACCTGACCGGAACCAAACCTGGACCTCACCAACACCTGGATCTGACCAGGACCTGACCGGAGCCAAACCTGGACCTCACCAACACCTGGATCTGACCAGGACCTGACCGAAACCAAACCTGGACCTCACCAACACCTGGATCTGACCAGGACCTGACCGGAACCAAACCTGGACCTCACCAACACCTGGATCTGACCAGGACCTGACCGGAACCAAACCTGGACCTCACCAACACCTGGATCTGACCAGGACCTGACCGGAACCAAACCTGGACCTCACCAACACCTGGATCTGACCAGGACCTGACCAGAACCAAACCTGGACCTCACCAACACCTGGATCTGACCAGGACCTGACCAGAACCAAACCTGGACCTCACCAACACCTGGATCTGACCAGGACCTGACCAGAACCAAACCTGGACCTCACCAACACCTGGATCTGACCAGGACCTGACCAGAACCAAACCTGGACCTCACCAACACCTGGATCTGACCAGGACCTGACCAGAGCCAAACCTGGACCTCACCAACACCTGGATCTGACCAGGACCTGACCGGAACCAAACCTGGACCTCACCAACACCTGGATCTGACCAGGACCTGACCAGAGCCAAACCTGGACCTCACCAACACCTGGATCTGACCAGGACCTGACCAGAACCAAACCTGGACCTCACCAACACCTGGATCTGACCAGGACCTGACCAGAACCAAACCTGGACCTCACCAACACCTGGATCTGACCAGGACCTGACCAGAACCAAACCTGGACCTCACCAACACCTGGATCTGACCTGGACTTTTCATTTTTCAGTTCACTCACTTCACTGTCAGCTCACCGTCCAACACTGGACCTACCTGCTGATAGTCTTGATGATGCCATCCAGCTCATCTTTGGAGGGGGGGCTGCGCTCCCCCATAGGAAACACCAGGTTGATGGGATCAAACAGACGAGACAGGGACTTGGAAAGGTAAGCTGCCTCGTAATCTTGCAGGGAATCTTTCAGAGCTTTTTCCGGGCTGCAAAAGCAATCAGAAGCAGAAACATTTTCAGAAGAATCTTCATTTATGATCTGAAAGTGCTGACTGAGCAAAGTAAAGAGTGCAGTGGAGGCTTGCTGCACCAGCACAGGTCAAACGGGAGGCAAATCTGAGTCTGCATTAGGTACATGTGCTGGTTTTAGATAGATCAACCTTGTTTGTAAATATCTAAAAGCCTGCTTGTTTTCCACCCATCTCACCTCAAACCCTCGGAATCTTCTCAAAGTCTTCATAGCATCAAGTATTGTTTAAGGAGTTACTTCAGATGAGTCCTCAAAGTCCAAAAATGTTGAAAACTGCTGAAATCACTAAGTTTTCAGAAAAAAATTCTTCAAATTTGAAATTGAACACCAAAAAGAGGAAAAATCTTTGTTGTAATATGAGTTTTTGTAACTAAAGGTAGAATGGAGAAAACATATTTATTTAATAAGTAAAATGTTTGTTAATTGGTTGTCCTAATACGGTCCCAACGCATGCTAGAGGTTCTGGCTCAATGAGGCCAACAGGACTTGTATTACAGGGTAGACTTAAGCGTCTTTACTCAAAGTCTCAAGACTCTACTGAGCTGCTTTGTTAAAGCCTAAAATCCTGACTAAAAGTAAAAACATTAAAGACTCACTCCAATTCTAAATGTGTTTTTTTGTGTTTTTCAATTTATTTTTCTGCCATTTCTGCCATTTATAGCCAATAATGCTGCCTTCTTCAATTTCTTCTACAACATAAGGTTTTTCTGCCGCTTATGGCTTTTCTCCAATTGAACAAACTTGTACTATTTATGGACAATATTGCTGTCTCCTACAATGTTTTCTGCAACCTACAGTAAAATTCAGCTTCTTCAGCTAAAAGTTGTGCAATTAAGCAACTGAAAGAATCACCTTCTGCCTGAAACTCTGGCGGTCATCTGGGATTCATAGAACCGTAGTTGCATACGTTGCTTTAGTTTCTGCTTTATAAAGTGGGTTTTACCCGTAGGTCTTTCTACACTAAAACGGATCCTTATTCAAAACATTCTGTTGAGAACATATTTGGCGATGTTGCCAATATTTCTCTCATCTGCCATTTCTTCTGCAACATGCAGTTTTTCTGATTGAAGAGTTTTCTCTTCTTGAAGTTGGTTATTCACGCAGATCTTTCTACACTAGAACAGATCCTCTATTTAAACCAGGCTTTTGGTAATATATTTGCCATTTCTTTAAATATTTTAAACTGATTTATATGTTAGTACTCTTTTTATGATGCTCCTATTTACACATAACCTCTCTTATACATACTTTTTGGTATTGTTTTAATTTAAACCATCTTAAGCATCTTTTGGGATTTTTTCCATCTATTTATCAATCAATTTGGAATTTTCAGCAGCATTTTTTTCTGGTATTAATGGATATTATTGCTCTCTTCTGTGTTTTTTTTTTTTCTGTTTTGGAAAGTTTTCTGCAAATTTTTGTTTTTTTTTGCAACTTATGGCTTTTCTGCACTGGAAAACATTTGTAAAATTACTATAGAAAAACTCTTATGCAGTTTCAAAGGTTTAATTTGTTTTTTTATTTGCCATGTATGCATTAACTTACATTGAGCATATTGGAATTCTTGTGCAGAGCTCTCAAGGTCACAAAATAGATAGTAGAATCAAATAGAATTTTCTGTACAAGTTTAAATATGTGTACACAAGAAACTTATAAATAAAGTACTAAAAATGCACAAAAAAGATGTGTGCAAGTTCACTGGAAGGCTAGAAGTAGTGCAAGAGCAAATAGAAGAGACGGTTTTACAAATAAAGCTGCAGAAACTTCTGCAACCATTAGGCAAAGAGCTCCAGCTCCTTCCTTCAACTTCAGCTTCATGTTCAAATCTGTGTTCATCTCATGTAAGTTCAACTGAACAACTCTGTTTACTTGAACTCACAAACACATTTCACAAAAACACACATCTCAAGCCACCCGCATCTCCTTGTATTGGGTAGGAATCTGTTAATAAGGAACATATTCATGACATAAAGTTGTGCACAAAACAATACTTTGTGCTCAGCTTTGGCAACATTTAGTTTTGTTCATCATGTCTGTTATCAATGTGACTTGTCTTTGTTTTTAATTCGACTTTTCTTTGCCTTGAATAAGAAATTTGTCTTGTTAGCTCACTGTCAAAAATACATCACGGGGTCACAGGCATTTACATTGAGTCCTGAAATGTTTATGGTTAGAACTGAGGACGCCTGTTGAAGTTTATTTATTAAAAATAGAACTTTACTTTCCAGACAACCCAAAACATTAGCATTTGTCATTTGGGTGCACTTTGCCCATTTGAGATTTTTCATGAAACTTTGTTTGTTAGCAGCTTTTTTATTTGCCACCCCTCCCCAATTTTACTTATTGTGTCATCGAAAAAGAATAACAAGTAAAGAATAAAAAATAAAAATAAAAGAAAATGGTCTCCTACAGTATAGTTTGATTCAGCTGGATTTCAAGTGTTGTTCTGGCTGAGTTTTTGCAGTTTTTACACAGCGCTGGAGCTTTTGTTCTTGAAAAATCCGGTCACCTCCCATCTCAAAATAGAACAGCAATCACCCCCCCCCCCCCCCCCCCCCCCCCGATTGGATTTGTGATTACAAACCCCCCCACACACACACATCTGCCTGGTTTATGAAAGAAAAAAAATTTTTATTATATATATAATTTTATGCACATATTAAGCAGAGAAATCAGCTTCTCACTTTGAGGGGGGGAAAAACTCAATGTACCTGTTAGACAGAACAAGTGATGCTTTTAAATAAACTTTTAAATGACAGTGAAAACACAATTTTCCGCACCTAATATAATTTAATTTTTAAGTAAAAAAATTTATTTTGCTCAAGAAATACTGTAATGATTTTTGTATAAAGTAAAAATATATATTACCTAAATAAGTCTAACTTCTTATTGCACTGGAAGAAGGTTTAATCGTCAATATTCACATTTCCAACTGGCCCATGAACGCATCGCAGCTGCGTGGGAGTGAATCCTTTGAGCCGGGCTGACTCGCCACTTCTCCCTTCGTTTTGACGGTAAGTGAGGGAAGCCTCCATTCTCTTCCAATAAATGCCTGTTTTAGATCATTTCATGCCTTTAAAGCGTTCTCCTCGGTCAACTAGTGTTAGATTACAGCCACCAAATTTCAATAGAACCGGTTAGTACAACTGTAATGTTTTTAAAAGTTCATTTTATTTTTCAAACACGCCAGGAGAAACGAGGCTTCTTAACACTAGAAGGAGCTAGCTAAACAAATGGCTAAAATGTTTTTTTTTTTTTTTAATAAAGCAGGTTTTATGTTATTTTATATACACATATACAATGCTGACTTTATTCAGAATGTGTATGGAGAAAACTATTTAAATTAATGTACTTAATTTTAGACAAAAATAGATAATTTAATTTGGAATGATGTCGGATTTTTCCGTTGAAGCGGCGGAGTGATCTGCCGGGACACCTTTTTTGTCAGTGGAGCGGAACTCTGATCAAGAGAATTCTTTTCCAAACTAAATATTTCCATTTCCAACATGCTTTGTCTAAAATCTTCTTGGTATAAAATGTGAGATTTCAACACAATTTTAAATCAAGATATTTTGTACTCTTATATAATTATAAGAATCTGTGAAACCAAACTGTACCTTAGATGAGAATTGTAATGCACATTCAACACAAATTGCTTTGCAGTTGGTTATCAAGAATGAATTTTTTTTAGATTAGGGCAGAAACATTTGTAATTTTTTTAACCCTTTGAAATGTTCTAGAAATGTAATATATGGTTACAAATGTATGAGTTTTTCTCGACAGCCTCTTAATGTGACAAAAGGCTGATAAAAATGCAACCTTAAGGTAAATAACGTTTTTTTCTCATTATTTTAGACTGTGAGAAGCCTGCTCTGCTTTCTTCTGTGAACAGGTAAGTGTTTAATAGAGATGAGATTTATGACTGTTTGGTCACATCTTTTGGATCAGTTTGTATCAAAGTGCTGTTCAAAAGACTGCCTCATTTGGCTGTTTTTATATTTTTATATTTCCCATGTATAATTGAGTTTCAGTTATTTGTGAAATATCCTTTACAGCTTCCTTAGAGCATGACAAGATTTTAAAGTCTGATATGGATTCATTGTAAATATACCTGCCAGCATATACAAAAGTGTGCATGTGTACTTGAATGATGTTGTTAATGCAACAGTTAAACCATAAGCCTGCAGACTTTAACCTTAAAACAGCCATTTGATCAAATTTCTTAATGTCAAAACTGAGTTAGAGTTGCTGTTTATAAGAATTCACAATTTTGCCCCATTAGGTTTCTTTATACATGTAACGTTTGAAAAAAATCACAATAATTAAATTATAACAGTTTTATATTTTTCAATAGGCCATATTACAATTTAGATTTATAGGAGCACCTAAGTTTCTTTCAAAATAAAATTCAGTGTCAAAAAGATTCTCTTGATGATGCAGATATACTTGCACTTATTCTTATGCAATTCTGTCATTAAAGAACTTTGCTTCTGAACAGAAACTAGGTACTGCTGTGCAGCGGAAGATAAGAACGTGCTTTAAACTTCATCTAATAATAAACTGTTCTGACAATAGATTTAACCATAAATGTACTTAGTCATATGACGTGTGCATTTTGGAGAATTGATAAACCACCGAAGGTCTCTTAATTTAGCCTAATGTCAGGAGTGGTTAAAAAAGCGTTTAACTATTCTAAGATTAAAGCATCTGCTGAAAAAAGTCTCAATTCAAAAGTTTCAAAAGTGCAATGAGGAAGACGATGGTTACATTTTTTTATTCATAACATTTATTCTTATATTCACATCAATTGATTAATTATAAACACTCTTAGCTTTGTGAGCATTTCTAATCTTCTTGACCTGTTTAATCTACTTGACCTGTGCACTATTATTGACCCTTCGTCTCCTCTTACAGAAGTTCTGGAGAGTTTCCTGTCTAACTGGTGAGTTTAAGATGATCTTATTTACAAAGAAACAGCTGTGTTCTTTTGACAGAAATGTTCAGTAGTTATGTTGAGTGAGCATTATTGCAACGTTTTGGCAAGCACACGTGATATCAGATGCTAGAAAGAACCACAACAAAGTCTAAAGTGTCTAAAAAATGTATGAAAGAAAACTTACTGGGAAAAACTTAAGGTAAAAATAAATTAGTTCCAAATTTAAACAGACTAAACATCGGAGACCACAAGACAATTTATCTAATTGTAAAGCGTTCCCAGTGTTTTTTTTAACTACAAATATGCTGTTTTTTTAGCTTTTTGAAATGGCAGTTTTTATACTGCTCCTATTTTACAACGATTTGAATAAAGAAATACTCAGAAATGTCGTTTTAAGTTTTGACCATTTATATTTACACATATTTATTTATATATCCTCCATTGTGAGAAAAATGCTACAAGAACATTTAAAAAACATCAAATTCATGATTTTCTTTGGAGTGGATCTTTAGAGATGTTAAAATAATAATAAAAATAACACTTTTGAGGATGTAGTTAAAGATGAGACTCATACTCTTCCACTTGTATTTTACTAACATTAATATTTAACATTACTCTAATTACTAAAGTTTTTTTCTGCTCAGGTTTTTCTGCATTTGTGCTGTGAATGCAAAGGTTTAAAGCCTAAATGTCAGAAGTTTAAGTTCACCTACAGTTATTAACCTGTAGGTTAATAGATCATTTCTAAATAACTTCACATTGTTCACATTGTTCAACATTCACATTGTTTATCATCTAAAAGCACATATTACACATTAGTACACTAAAGGCACACATTAGCTTATAACAACACCAAACTGGTCCTCAGATACTGTTTGCTGCTCAGGTTACTTCTCAGTTTACTTCTGTTTTCAACTTTATAAATAAAACTACTCAAAAACTTCCTTGCCCTCTAGTGGCAAAATGAGGAACAAAACTTCAGTCCAATCTTCAGAACAGACATTTGCAATGATTATTGTTTTCAGATGAAGATTTTCAAGACAAAAGTTCTAGTTCACAATTAAACTTTTTTGATTCTGAAAGTCAAACATCAGGAGTACTCTGTGAAAACAATAAGATTAAATGTATTTGTTTTCAGTGATGCTGCATAAATTATCTTTGCAGCTAAATCTGATTTTGTGATTCTGACGTTCATTTGTTTGTGTCTTCCAGGTGTGGTCCAAACCATCGCTTCCTGCTGTCTTTTTAAAGACAGCTTTTGTCAGTAGCTGAACGGCTCTTTCCAGTGCCCCTGTGTGTACTGGATAAACTGTCTTTTTAAAGACACCCTTTACTAAAAGCTGAACGGCTCTTTTCAGGGCCCCCTGATTTTCTGGATAAAAAAGTCCTTTTAAGGACCCCCTGATTTTCTGGAATTCGGAGATTTTAATTGATTCTGTGAACTTGAATGAAACTGGAATTTTGAACTGAACACTTTGGTTGACTGGAACCAAAAGGCTAACTGGAGCCTAAACACTAACTGAAAACAAGAGGCTAACTGGAGCCGAAACACTAACTGAAAACAAGAGGCTAACTGGAGCCGAAACGCTAACTTAAAACAAGAAGCTAACTGGAGCCTAAACGCTAACTGAAAACAAGAGGCTAACTGGAGCCTAAACACTAACTGAAAACAAGAGGCTAACTGGAGCCTAAACGCTAACTGAAAACAAGAGGCTAACTGGAGCCTAAACGCTAACTGAAAACAAGAGGCTAACTGGAGCCTTTACACTAACTGAAAACAAGAGGCTAACTGGAGCCTAAACGCTAACTGAAAACAAGAGGCTAACTGGAGCCGAAACACTAACTGAAAACAAGAGGCTAACTGGAGCCTTGTCTTTTCATCTGAAGTCTTGAGAACATCATTCTACTGCATTGTGATATTAATAAACATTGAAGTACTCAATAAAATATTTTCTGATTAAAGTTACATCTGACATCTTTCTTACTTTAAAGTCATTCACTTGGGATAGAATCTTTTCTTTTAAATCAGCTTATTAAGCATCTGATTAAGTTTAAACTCATACTTTGACTGGATATCCACTTTCTATAAAGTTGAAAGTAAGGCACTTGATTGTAAAGAAAAAATCTTTAAAATAAACTGGAACAGTAAAGTTTCCAAATTTGCTTTAGAAATTTCTTGTTAAGCAAATTCATTTTGCAAAATATATTTGGTACTTGTCATTTATAAAGAGCAGAACTAAAATAACTCTTTGAGTGTGTTGGTGAATTTCAGTGAAAAGAAAACATTTAAAAAATCCTTTTGTTCATACGTGAAACTTAGTTTATTTGTGAAAATGCCAAAGAAAAGTAAAAGATCTCAGTCTGCTAAGACACGCTGGCTAAAGTTTGATGAATTGCAGGAAAGTCCACGTGACAACTCCCAAAAGCTCAAAGAGAAATCCTCAGAAG
Organism: Oryzias celebensis; assembly: GCA_014656515.1. Lineage (NCBI taxonomy): Eukaryota > Metazoa > Chordata > Actinopteri > Beloniformes > Adrianichthyidae > Oryzias > Oryzias celebensis. The sequence goes on along the minus strand of BNCR01000100.1, from coordinate 36,837 downwards.
TCCAGATTGGTGTGACAGAAAAGCCTTCTGGTGAAGCAAAGACATACGCAGATGTAGTGAAGAATAAACAGCAGCTTGATGCTCCATGTGATGCAGGACCATCTCATCAAGGTCAAATGAAAATAACTGGTGTGAGGAGAGAGAAACCAACATCCTCAGTGACATCATATGCTAATGTCGTAAAAACAGGACCAAGCAGTGATGGACTCCATGCAGCCAAACCTTCACATGCTAAACATGTAAATGAACCAGCTCAACCTTCTGTGAGTCGAGTGTGTGCTTCTTGGAGCCAGGCTTCTTCTATGGAAAATACAAAAACATGCAGTGCACCTGTAACTCTGACATTTCTGACTTTTCTATGTGAAGATGAGAATATCACCACAGCCGACCTTGACCTTGTTTTAGATGAAGGTAATTCAATGTACACAGATGCCAGAAAAAGATTCCCTGTTGACAACCACCTAGCCACTGATCAACTTCCTGACATAGTACCAGCTGGCAGGTGTGTGTATGATGCAGACATGTCAGTTTTGTCACAGTATGGAACTTTTGGAGACCCTCCACCTGGATCATTAGATGAATACTTAAAGTTTGATGCTGGACTTGCTTGTTTGCAGACAGAAATTCAAAATGCTTTACTGATAATGATGGATTTGTGCATTACTGTGTTCAGGACCAGTTGTGGAAGATTTGGTTTCTTTGACCCGCACTCCAGAAGCCCAGATGGTTTACCCAGTCCACCTGACATGTTTGACAGAGAAAGTGGTACAGCAGTGATGCTGACGTTTACAAATCTCTATGAAATGATTGACTGGCTTTCCTTATGTTACTCTATGAATGGAGCACAACCCACAAGTGAATACGAGCTGAAGCCTGCCAAGTTTCTGTGCAGCATCCCTACTATGAATGAAAGAGTCCCAGTTCCAGAGTCCACAACACCTGATGTCTGTGTTACACCCTCTCTGATGAATCATGATCATCAAGATGCCCCGTTGACAAAACAGACTGACCCAGAGATTAATGAGAATTTTCCTGAAATAAATGATGATACAAAAGATGTGGACATGCTGGTGGATTATATAATAACATCTATGTCACATGATGTTCCTCAGACCCAATCAAATCAAAAAACGGATGGTTTAAATGTTTGTTTTAACAAGTCATCTAGAAACACAGTGAATGACATTTCCACTGTTAATGAACTAAACCGTGTCACAGAAGAAAATGTCTCCTTGCCTCAAAATGAATCTGATATTCAACTTCAAATGATCATATCTCAGTCACAACCAAATGGTCTCAGTCAAACAAATACCTCTGATACAGCAGAACAAAGGAGAGCCTGTGAAATATCAAAAATTCCTAAACAACAGAGAAGAAAAATGAAAAGAAGGCAGATTCAGTCTCAGATAAAGTCTTCAAAAAGAAAAGAGAATCAAAAAAAGAAAGAAAGAGAGCTCTATTCATCCAATGATGAGTACAAACAACAGAAGAAAATGTAGTCAAGCAACACATATTTGTCTAATCCTGAAATCAGACAAATGAAGAAAAAAAGGTTAAAAACAAAGTATAAAGAGAATGAGGAGTTCAAGAACAGGCAAAAGCAATATATAACAGAACACTATATAAAGGATTCTGAATTTAGAATAACAAAGAGGAAATATATAAATGCTCGATATCAGACAGAGGCTAATTACAGAGAGAAGAAAAAGAATAGTTTCAAGACTCGGTATGAAAAGGAGGCAGCTTACAGAGAAATGCAAAAACATGCTTTAATGGTTCAATACAAAACCCAGACTAATTTTAGACACAAAAAGAGATGCTACATCCTTCATCGCTATAAACTAAACTCTGGCTTCAGGGAGTATCAAAAGTCTTATATGACTCAGCGTTATGCTAATGACCAAGTATTCCGAATAAAACACAGAGAGTTGATGAAAGAAAGGTACAGATGTAATTTCAGACATCGTGCTATGACTAACATGATTGCCATGAAAATAAAGAGGAAATACAGACAGATGCCTAGACAAGCAGAAGAGAGAGATGACCCTTTGATTACAGAAGCCATTTCTGTTTTCAGAACAAATATTACAATTTCTCCTACTCATGTCTGCACTTCTTGTCATAAAGCTTGTTTCAAAAACCAAGTGAAAGCTTGCATCAGGTCAAAGTATAGTAAAAACCCAAACATCATTTCACAATGTCTGACTGGCAAATATGTTCATGTTTGTGATGAAGGTTGCATAAATGAACAACAATGTAAAGCTCCTGACAGAAGAACAGAAAGCATCTGCCACACATGTCATAATCATCTGAAAGTTGGATCCATGCCATCACTTTCTGTTGCTAACAAATTGGAACTTTTTGATGTCCCAGAAGAATGATCAGATCTAAACATTCTTGAGAGACATTTGGTTGCAAAATGTTTACCATTTGCTAAAATCATCCCTCTACCTTAAGGCAGACAGAATTGAATACGAGGAAATGTAGTGTGTGTTCCATCTGAAGTCCAGGAAACTGTTGAGACATTACCCAGACTACGGAGTGAATCTCAGGTGTTAAGGGTCAAGTTAAAGAGACGTCTGTGTTATAAAGGTCACCAGCTGTTCCAGAATGTAACCTGGTCCAAACTCATGCGAGCTTTAAAGACACTGAAGCGCATTCATCCACAGTATCAAAATGTAAACATCAGAGATGAAGCAGAGCTGTGTGATCCTACACTGCCAGATGATGAGGATGAAGACGATGATGATGTAAGGATGGAAGATGAAGATTACGATGAAGATGATTTGATGGAAATTGACATGTGTGAAAAGGTTGCACTGCATGAGGCAGAACATGAAGCTGACAGTGAACATGATGGAGAAAAGCACCAACCTTGTGAAGGACAGGAACACCATGAGAGAAATGATGAAGAGAATGATGAACAAGAAGGAGACATGCCTAACGGTGGCTTTGCACTGGAATCATGTTTACAACCTTGTGATGTTTCAGAGGATATCAGGAGTTTCTGTTGTGCCCTGGAGGCGTTCCTTCTCCCTCATCAGCACCGCACCTGTTCCTGATCATCACCACCTGTTCATCATCACCATGGGTTCTTAAGCAGCGTCAAACCTTCAGCCACTGTCAGATCGTTATGCCGCTTGTGTGTCAGCCTGCCTGCCACTACGTCATCTCGCCTGCCAGCCAGCCAGCCAGCCTGCCAGCCTGCCAGCCTGCCAGCCAGCCTGCCTGCCAGCCCCGACAGCCCCACCAGCCAGCCTGTCAGCCCGCCTGTCAGCCCCGCTCCGACAGCTAAGCTTTCCTGCCTGCCTACCTGCCCGCCCTGTCATCCTGCTCCACTATTCACCTATTCAATAAACATACCTTCTCATCCTTTAAAGACGTGTCTGCTCTTGGGTTCCACCCACCTCATTGGACACAACAGAACGATCTGACCAGCATGGACCCAGCAGACATTCCGTTGCCTCCGGACCACCCCGACTGGATCAACGTTCGGCTGGAACAACTAAGCCATGCCCAGAGACAATACGCTGAACGCACAGCCTCCCAGGTGGCTGAACTTGCACAGCAGGTCGGTCAACTAGCCTCGTTCATCCATGCCGCTTCAGTCCCCGCTCCACAGCCAGCTGCTCCACCTCCACCTTCGTCCAGCACATCCAGAGAGGCTCACATCCCCGATCCAAAGCCATACCCCAGGACTCCAGGCAAATGCAGAGGTTTTCTGCTTCAATGTTCTCTGGTTTTCGACCAAAAGCCCATAACCTATGCTAGTGACCGCGCCAAGGTCTCATATGTGATCAGTCTCCTTGAAGGAAAGGCACTTACGTGGGCGGAGGCGGCATATGAGAGCGAGGGCTTTGGTCAAATCACGTACGCTGCCTTCAAGAATGAACTGAAAAAGGTGTTTGATCATCCTACGCGGGGAGGAGATCCTGCACAACGCCTTATGCAGCTCCGACAGGAGGCACTCAGCGCAGCCGACTACGCCATCGAATTCAGGACCATGGCAGCTGACTCTGGTTGGAATGAGGCTGCCCTAAAAGCCGCTTTTTCCCATGGTCTTAACGAACGGCTTAAGGACGAGCTCGCCACCAGGGACCCGCCCCGCTCGTTGGAGGATCTTATTGCCCTCACTATTAGGATCGACAACCGTCTCTGTGAGCGCGGTAGAGAGCGGCGGGTACGATCCGGGTTGCCAAATACCCCGACCGAGACCCCGCCTTCATCTTCCACATCTGATGAGCCCATGCAAGTGGGCCGGACTCGCCTCACCTCGGAGGAACGCCTCCGAGGTGGGGCGTGTTTTTACTGTGGACTGGGAGACCACCGAATTGCCATATGTCCCTCACGGTCAAACGACTACGGTCGCCCGTAGGAATGGGGGTACTGGCGACCGCTGATTTATCACGATCAACTCCCCACACCAAGACGCTCCTGCCGGCCACCTTGTGTTTATCCACGACCCATCCAGTCCAGGTCCTGTTAGATTCCGGGGCTGAGGCCAACTTTTTTGACTGTGCTTTGGCATCTCAGCTGGGAGTGCGGCCGGAGCCCCTTTCATCTCACATCACAGCTAAGGGCCTGGATGGACGGCTGTTGTACACCATCTCTTCACAGACCCCACCGGTGAGATTGGTCATCTCAGGCAACCACCACGAAACCATCCAATTCTTCATTATTGACTCTCCCACTACCCCAATCGTCCTTGGGCACCCTTGGTTGGCTCGACACAATCCCCATATCGACTGGTGTAATGACTTGTCCTCTTTACCCCCTGAATATCATGATCTTAAAGAAGCATTCAGTAAGGACAAGGCTTTACACCTTCCCCCCCACCGGCCCTATGACTGTGGTATAGACCTGCTCCCCGGTGCTCCTCTTCCTACAAGCCGCCTCTACAATCTCTCCAGGCAGGAGACAGCTGCTACGGAGACATATATACAAGACTCTTTGACAGCCGGCCTCATCCGCCCGTCATCCTCCCCTATGGGGGCCGGTTTTTTCTTTGTGGCCAAGAAAGACGGCTCACTCCGACCTTGCATTGACTACAGAGGGTTAAACAGCATCACAGTGAAAAACAAATATCCATTGCCACTCCTCGAGTCCGCTTTCAACTCCCTCCAGGGGTCCACCATCTTCACCAAACTGGACCTCAGAAATGCATACCATCTTGTCAGGGTGAGGGAGGGGGATGAGTGGAAAACTGCATTCAACACCCCTATAGGCCATTTTGAATACCTGGTCATGCCATTTGGACTCTGCAATGCCCCCGCCATTTTTCAAGCATTAGATAACGACGTATTAAGAGACTTCCTGAACAGCTTTGTTTTTGTCTATTTAGACGATATACTGATCTTTTCCCCGACCGTTGAAGACCACATATCCCATGTCCGACAGGTTCTTCAGCGACTCTTAGAAAACCGGCTGTATGTCAAGCTGGAGAAGTGCACCTTCCACACCAACTCGGTGTCCTTTTTGGGCTACATATTTGAGAAGGGACAAGTCAGAGCGGACCCAGGGAAGGTCAGAGCAGTGGGTGAGTGGCCTGTACCCACCACCGTGAAACAGCTGCAGCGCTTCCTTGGGTTCGCGAATTTCTACCGTCGTTTTATTCGTGGTTTTAGTCGTGTGGCTGCGCCTTTAACCCAACTGACCTCCCCTTCTGTGCCCTTCCGCTGGACCCTGGAGGCAGACCACGCATTCCTCATGCTCAAAGACCTGTTCACTACCGCCCCTGTCCTTCAACACCCTGACCCCGACCGGCAGTTTGTGGTTGAGGTGGATGCCTCGGATGCTGGTGTAGGGGCCGTGCTCTCCCAACGTTCTGCTGCAACCAACAAGTTGCATCCCTGCGCTTACTTTTCACGGCGCCTCACTCCAGCAGAACGCAACTACCACGTGGGGGATTGGGAGCTTCTGGCTGTCAAGTTGGCCCTCGAGCACTGGCGCCATTGGCTGGAGGGCACTCGCACCCCTTTCCTCATCTGGACAGATCACAAGAGCCTGTCCTATCTGCAAACTGCCAAACAACTCAACCCACGCCAGGCCCGGTGGGCTCTCTTTTTCACTAGATTCAACTTCTCCATATCTTACCGACCCGGCAGCAAGAATCAGAAACCAGACTCCCTATCCCGTCAATATGCACCCGACTCCTCTGCCCTTCCGGAGCCTATCGTACCCCCCTCCCGCATCCTGGCTGCGGTCACCTGGGAGGTGGAGGATGCAGTGCGGGAGGCCCAACAGCAGGACCCTGACCCAGGTACAGGTCCCCCAGATCGCCTCTTTGTCCCTAATTCTGTTCGTTCCCAGGTCATCCAGTGGGGCCATGCTTCCCGTCATGCTTGTCATCCGGGCAGTTCTCGAATACTATCCCTGCTGCAGCGCCGCTTCTGGTGGCCGACCATGGTAAAGGACATTCGTGAATACATCGCTGCATGTTCTACCTGCGCTCGGAACAAGCCTCTGCATCAAGCTCCTGCTGGTCTTCTTCGCCCCTTACCGGTTCCTACTCGCCCATGGTCACACATTGCCCTGGACTTCATCACTGGCCTGCCCGTCTCCCGAGGTAACTCCGTCATTCTCACCATTGTAGACCGCTTCTCAAAATCTGTGCATTACGTGGCCCTTCCCAAGCTGCCCTCTGCCCGGGAGACAGCCGACCTTCTTGTCCATCATGTCTTCCGTCTCCATGGTCTGCCAACGGACATTGTATCGGACAGAGGGCCCCAGTTCATCTCCCAGGTCTGGCGATCCTTCTGCCGGTCTATTGGGGCCTCTGTCAGTCTCTCCTCAGGATTCCACCCCCAGACAAATGGTCAAGCGGAACGGGCAAATCAAAGTCTGGAGGCGGCTCTGCGTTGTGTGACAGAGGCCAACCCCTCCTCCTGGAGTGACCACTTAGACTGGGTTGAGTACGCCCACAATTCCCTCACTACCTCTTCCACGGGTTTGTCCCCCTTTGAATGTGCCCTAGGTTACCAGACGCCACTGTTCCCAGCCCAGGAAGAGGAGGTTGCTGTTCCCTCTGTCCAACAACACACTCGCCGGTGTCGCAGGATCTGGCGATCAGCCCGTGCCGCGCTACTCAGGGCCCAGGACCGCAGCCGCCGAGTCGCAGATGCCACTCGCCGTGACGCCCCGTCCTACGTTGTGGGCCAGCGGGTCTGGCTCTCTTCCCACAACATCCCCCTTCGCACCGAGTCCCGGAAGCTGTCCCCCAGGTACCTGGGTCCCTTCGAGGTGGCAGAAGTCATTAACCCGACGGTGGTGCGACTTCGTCTCCCTCGCTCCATGCGGATTCATCCCACCTTTCATGTGTCTCTCCTGAAGCCTGTTGCTTCCAGTGACTTGGTCCCTCCGGCCGTGCCCCCTCCTCCCACCCGGTTGGTGGCTGGCCGGCTTGCCTATTCCGTCCGCCGCCTGTTGGACGTGCGCCGCCGGGGGCGGGGCCTTCAGTTCCTGGTTGACTGGGAGGGTTACGGGCCTGAGGAGCGGGCGTGGGTTCCTCGCTCCTCCATCCTGGATGCCGGTCTGATAGCGGATCTGTGCCGTTGCCGGCCTGAGCGGTTTTTGTCGCCCGGTGGCTCTCGTTGAGGGGGGGGTACTGTTGTGCCCTGGAGGCGTTCCTTCTCCCTCATCAGCACCCCACCTGTTCCTTATCATCACCACCTGTTCATCATCACCATGGGTTCTTAAGCAGCGTCAAACCTTCAGCCACTGTCACATCGTTATGCCGCTTGTGTGTCAGCCTGCCTGCCACTACGTCATCTCGCCTGCCAGCCAGCCAGCCAGCCAGCCAGCCAGCCTGCCTGCCTGCCAGCCTGCCAGCCCCGACAGCCCCGACAGCCCCGCCAGCCAGCCTGTCAGCCTGTCAGCCCGCCTGTCAGCCCCGCTCCGACAGCTAAGCTTTCCTGCCTGCCTACCTGCCCGCCCTGTCATCCTGCTCCACTATTCACCTATTCAATAAACATACCTTCTCATCCTTTAAAGACGTGTCTGCTCTTGGGTTCCACCCACCTCATTGGACACAACAGTTTCAGTGATGGAATATATTCTGTTGCACCAGCAGAGAGAAACAGTCCTGTCAGTTTCTTCAAAACTCCAAAGTTAGAAGCCATGTTGTTGGACATCCATCCCATCATTGTTTCTGGTGACTTTAATGTTAATGTTCTGGTTGACACAAATACACCTGTTTTACAACTGTTTCAGACCAGAGGATTTGCACAGATGATCACAGAGGCAACGACGGAAAAAAACACTCTGCTGGACTTGATGTTTGTGTCCCGACCACAACAGTGTCTGCATTCAGGTACAATGAAATCATATTACAGTTCTCATGAGCCTGTGTTCTGCATCATGTGTTTTGACAGGTCATGAATGAGGTACGTTTTAAAGGTGAGTGTACATTTTAAGGGAAATTTCATCATGTCATTTTAAATGTTTAAAAGCAATGTTTTTTTATGTTTACCTAGAATCATGTCTTTGTTCAAACATCAGTAGTATTCTCCTAATTGTAATCATGCTTTTTTCTGTATTTATAGATGTATCATTTTAAGATTAGTTCATTTTTTTAAATTAATCTCACATTTATTTGAACAGTTGAAACAGTGATTGTATTTAATTGAAATGGGTTTGTACTTGAAATAGTTTGACTTGTGCAGTTATGGATTATAGTTTATTAAAATGGTGTTTACTGGAACTTTTTTGACCTGTCCAGTTATCTGGGTGGGTGGGTTTGGGTTGGATAACTGGACAGGTCCAGCAGCTTCTGACAGCTGCTTAAACTTAAATGTAGAGTCAGAAAGGATGTGTTCCTTAATTAATACATCCTTTCTGACGTACTGATCCCTGCCAGCAGACCAGCTTATTTAAAAAAAACAACAACAATTTATTTCTCTGTAAAATCTGGTGGCTCATCAGTAAAGAGCTCTCTGGTTCTGTAAAAGTCCAGAAACTATTTATGTGTAAGATAATAGTAATAGTTTGATAATATTGGGGTTTTTCCTAAACCCAAACATAAACCTCTCATCTCTTGTATTTATTACTTATTTTGTGAAGTTTTATTGCTGTGCTGGCAGGTAGTAGTTTAGGGTTTATTTCAGTTTAGAGTTTTGTTTTGAGCCACTTCAGCTGCTGCATGTACTTACTAACCAGAACCTCACTGATAAATAATTCTAAAACTGAGGTTCTGTGTTTATTCTGAATATCTATTTTTTAGATATAAAAAAATCATACAAAGTAAAAGTTAGAAAGTGTAACCCAGTTTACTAGATCTTGTTAGAGAGAGAGTTTTTTTTCCTGTAGAGGGCGCTGTTGGTTGGGAGGTGCAGAAAACTTCCTGCGGAGGGATACAGGAGCGGAGGGATACATGAGTTGGTTTTTTTGTGAGCTGAAACGATCTTAGAGACACTAGAAAAGAACGCAAGCAAGTTGTCCTTGTATTTCTGTTTTCTCCAAAAAGAAAATTATCCTTTTTTGAAATATTACCTCTCAGACAACTGGAGTTATTTTTTTTTGTTTGTTTATTTAACATTGACAGAGGATTTGGTGAGTCAAATGTGCCTTCAATATTTTCTTTTCATTTTGTCTACTATGAGGCTGATATATTTTTAAAGTGGTTTTAATTTGTATTGTAAGGTGATTTCAGTGGAAATTGATATTTCGAGTTGCTTATTTTCTTGTTGAGCAACTGTGACATGTGCTAATGAGCCACGAGGTCCTGCTAGCTAGCTAACCCTCGTGTGAGTTAGCAGCAATTAGCAATGTGCAGTGCATATTAGCATGACCTGTATTTAGGTGCTATAACTGAAGTGCAAATATATTTATCTGTTTTATTTTGTATTACACTTGCATGACAGGTCAGGTTTTTTTTTTTTTTTGTTGGTTTGTGCGTTTCACCTCCGTCACGAGTGTCAAGTTCCCGCACAACGCAGAGTGGAATCACAGAGATGGCGAGCCACGCAACTGGAGTCTGAACACAAGCAACTGACAAGAACTTTGGGATCCCAGTTGCTACGTGGAGAAACTGAACACTGCGTTCCATCGTGGTAGGACAATCTACTTTCCACAGGTGCTGAGTCACCAGGAACCCCCTAAAGAACTGAAAAGGACGGAACAGACTCTTGGTATTCTTTTGGTATTTTGTTTAGAATATTGTTTTGTTTTAGAAAATTGTTTAGAAATTTTATATTTTGTTTATTGCATTTTGTGAATCAAACCGGTAAAATATGTGTAATTAAATTGGAAAGATTTGGACATAAGTAATGTAAAAAAAAAGGGTAATTAACCTAAAAGTATTTCAAGAAAAAAATCAAAGCCTTGCAAGGTAAAAATTTGATCAGCCCCGGGGTTTATAACCAATTCTTTGTTTCAAATTAGAAAAAGAAAAGTTCATAGTGATTACTTTATTTGGGTTGTCTGTTGTGATTTTTTTCATATATTTATGTAATCAATTGGAGAATTTTCTTTTGTTATAAATAAGCCATAAGTTTAAAATCCATACTGTGGTCTGTGGTAAATTTTGTTTTGGTCTCTTCAACTGCTCCTCAGAATCTGGAGATATTCTGGTCCAAATCAGCATTTGAGGTGCTACACGGAGCACACGGGTTTTGAGAGGCTCGGCTCCACAGCAGCAAGTGCTTACGGCCACACCACCCTGAACACGCCCGATCTCGTCCGATCTCGGAAGCTAAGCAGGGTCGGGCCTGGTTAGTACTTGGATGGGAGACCGCCTGGGAATACCAGGTGCTGTAAGTTGTTTTTTTTTTTTTTTTTTTTTTTTTTTTAAACCACTGAAAGTCGCGCATTTGAAATAAAACAACTTTTCAACTCCCTAACTTTCTTTCTTTTTCTTTTTTTTCTCTTTTTTTTATGAGAATCATAAGCATCAAAAGCAGGTGCTTCAGCCAAACTGTTCAAACAGCTTGAGAGCCGTCAGCACTCAGGTGCAAATGCACAACCCTAATCAATAAAGATACGGTCGCATCTCGATGACGTGGTGATTGGAGTCTTTGTTTATGAATATGTCTTCTTTGGTCTCAGATTTGGTTTGTGCAGCCAGACAGTTTTAATCGTTTTGCTGTTTTTTTGTAGAACAATGCAGAGTTGTAGTTTAAGAATGCACAACCGTTTACCAATCAAGAAAAGAAAAATACTCCTCTGAGGAGAAGCTTGCTGGGCAGAGGACGCTTTCTTGGATGTAAAGGTGCTTAGAGGACAGCAGCTTTGACACAAAGTCGGAGAACCTTTCCCACAGTGGTAAGATGGTGATAGGACTATCTTGATTATAGAACTTTCTATTGTCCCTCATGTTTACAAGTAGATTACTGCACTACATTTTATTCATCTAAGATTCTAGTTTAAACTTAAATATGGAAGGCAATCATCAAAAAAAGTGAGAGATTGGCTTGTTTTACTAAAATATGTTTTTTGGTCCCCTCCATGAACCGCCACCTTACCGTGGTGGAGGGGTTTGAGAGCTCGAGGGATCCCAGGAGCTATGCTGTCTGGTGCTTAGGCTCCTGGTAGGGTCTCCCATGGCAGACAGGTCCTGGGGGACGAGTGTAAGATAAGTTTGTTCTTTATACTGAGTTGTTTGTGTGCTTAAAACATGACTGACCCATAAGGGTGTTTTATTTCACTTTTTGCATATATACCTTGTGACGTATGACTGCCAAATCTGCCTGGCAACAGCGTGCTCAATAAAAGGGGTCTGATCGAGGAGGGGCGGTGAGAGAGAGAGAGTTCATCTGAGGGCAGACAAACTCCAGGAAAGTTCTCTCTCCCGGTCGCGACCGTAAAAACAATTTCCAGTCTCCAGTCTCATTTCTCTCCGTTGTTCTTAGGTTTTAAGATAACAAGTACTTTAGATCTAACAACGAGCCAGACAAAGAGCGGTTCACAAACTCCTTTATGAGAAAGCACATCACAGATCTAGTTACGTCGCCCGGATTGGCGTTACCGGGGCCTCACCCTGGAGCCAGCCCTGGGGTTGGGGCTTGCAGGCGAGCGCCTGGTGGCCGGGGCTCCTCCCACGGGCCCTGGTCAGGTAAAACCCGAACGTTTGATGTGGGATCACTCCGCAGTGGGCCCACCACCTGCAGGAGAGCTCAGAAGGGGCCGGTGCAATGTGGTTTGGGTGGCAGTCGAGGGCGAGTGCCTTGACGGCGTAAACCCCAGTCAAGGAACTTGGCTTTTGGGACATGGAACGTCACCTCTCTGGGAGGGAAGGAGCCTGAGCGTGTGCGAGAGGTTGAGAGGTACTGGCTAGACATAGTTGGGCTCACGTCTACGCACAGTCTGGGCTCTGAAACTCAGTCAATCAAGAAGGGTTGGACTCTCCACCATTCTGGAGTTGCACGTGGTGAGAGGCGGCGGGCTGGGGTGGGCTTACTCGTGAGCGAAACGCACCCTCAGAGTAGGACCCTACCAAACCCCTGTGTCTTTCATTTGTGACACAGAAGCAGAAGTCTCAGTGCTCAACTGAGATGTCCCTGGAGTACATCAATCTAAGAAAGCCCTGATGGTTGTGGGAGCAGGCGGAGTGACCCATAAAACCTTTTGGTCTCACTCCACCACTGTAACAGATGAAGATGGCACTGAGACCCAAGCCCAGTTTGTCCTAAGCCCCCAATGCCCAGTATGTCTTCTGGGACGACACCTCCTCTACAGTCTCCAGCTTAGTGTTGTAGCCACTACAGCTGGACTACGAGTTTCCAAATACAATGGTGTACAGACAAAGTCATATTCCTAGGCCACGAAGTCTCAAGCCAAGGCCTCCACCTCACAGCTGAAAGAAAATCCACCATCCTGAACTCCCCAAAGCCAAGAACAAAAAGACAAATGATGGCTTTCCTAGGCCTCACAAACTACTGTAGAGCCTGGATAGCCAATTACGCCCAACAGACTCAGCCACTGCTAGACCTCATCTTCACAGAAGAAATGGCCCTGAGCCACCCACTCACCTGGACTGAAACAGCAGAGAAAGCCTTCACAGAGATAAAACACCTCATCACCTCTTCAGGAGTCCTGGGATTTCCTGACTACTCTAAACCAGTCACCCAGACAGTAGACTGCAAGTCTGGCTTCATGACATCCGTCCTCCTCCAACCACATGGCACAAATCAGAAACCAGTAGCATACACTCAAAGAGATTGGACCCAGTGGCTTCAGCTTTGCCACCTTGTGTCCAAGCAGTTTGTGCTGCTGCCATGGCAGTGCAGGCATCTGCAGGACTCATCCTATTTCATCCACTGACCCTCCTTGTGACCCATGCAGTGGATATGCTACTCACTCAAACAAAAATGGCTTTTCTCTCACCTGCCAGACACCTGAGCATCACTGCTACACTGATGTCTCAACCACACCTAACAATTCAGAGGTGCAACACTCTTAACCCAGGTTCTCTACTCCCCACCTCTGAAGATGGATACCCATACAGTTGTCACGAAAGAACCAAGGTATGCTGTAAACCCCGTCCAGACCTACAAGACACACCACTTCCAACAGGACAGATCATATTCGTAGACGGATCATCCTCAAAGGCCCTGGATGGCTCCAACCACATGGGCTACGCAGTGGTAGACCAGAACACCACCCTGAAGTCAGGAAAACTTCCAGGCAACTGGTCAGCCCAAGCAGCAGAGCTGGTAGCTCTGACTGAAGCCTGTAAACTTTTCTAAGACCAAGACGTTACCATCTACACTGACAGCCAATATGCACATTCCACACTGCACACCTTTGCAGCCCAGTGAGCTAGAAGAGGAATGAGGACCTCTTCCTGAAAGACTGTGAAACATGCCGACCTCCTCCAGGACCTCCTACACGCTGTACTACTCCCACACAAGATTGCTGTGTGCAAAAAACAAGCACACACCAAAGCACAAGACCCTATCTCAGTAGAAAACGGCAAAGCTGATGCAGCTGCTAAAATAGCTGCAAGAGGAACCCGAGTTCTCCTCCAACAGGATGACACAGCCCCACCAGAAAAGACTCATAGACCCATCCCCCTACAAGTCCTCCTGGACATGCAGGACAACGCACCAGACACAGAAAAACAGCAATGGCTCACGGACAATGCTATAAAAGAGCCAGATGGACTTTACACTGTTGACTCGAAACCCTGTCTGGCCCGTAGTCTATTTTCAACTATAGCTAAACTGAGCCATGGGTTAACCCATGTCTCAACAGGGGGGATGATGAAAATGGTGGGGGACACTTTCCACCCTAGCGAAGGACTTCAAACCTACTTAAAAAACTTGTGTAGGAGCTGCCTGACATGCAGCAGACACAATGCCCAAGGCAACATCAGACCAACAAGAGGGAAATGTCCTACAGGGACATACCCGTTTGACATAGTTCACATGGACTTTATAGAACTAACAAAAAGCCAAAACTACAAATACTGTCTAGTAATAGTAGACTCTCTAACCAAATGGGTAGAACTAGTACCATCAAAACATCCAGATGCACTAACAGTAGCTAAAGCATTCCGTAAACACATCATTCCAGAACATGGCATCCCAAGGGTGATCTGGAGTGATAATGGATCACACTTTGTAAATGATGTAGTGAAAAATATGGCCAAACACTTAGGAATAGAACTAAAAAACCACTGTGCATACCACCCTCAAAGTGCAGGCTTAGTTGAAAGAACAAACGGAACAGTTAAACTAAGGCTAAGAAAAACTATGGAAGAAACAAAGAAACCATGGCCTGAATGCTTAGCTCTGGTAAAAACATACATGAGAATAACTCCATCACCAACAGGGCTAACCCCTTTTTAAGCAGTCCATGGTAGACCATTTCATTTACCTTTATGGGAGGGAAAGGGATTTCAGGAGCAGGAAGGACAGTTAGATCCCTAAACCGAATGGCTTTGCAAGCTATTCGCACAGAAACCAGTCCAAAGAGCAAATGATCTGCCTGTTTCTTCTCTTTCCCCCCAACAGGAACTACTAAGGCCAGGGGACCTGATCCTGCTGAAGGTGGTGAAAAGAAAAAAAAACTGGACTAGAGAGGAGCCAGTTGAGGTGGCTTGGGCATTTGGTTCGGATGCCCCCTGGACGCCTCCTTAGGAAGGTGTTCCGGGCATGTCCCACTGGGAAGAGGCCCCGGGGAAGACCCAGGACACGCTGGAGAGACTAAGTCTCTCGGCTGGCCTGGGAACGACTCGGGTCCCCCCAGAGGAGCTGGAGGAAGTGGCCGGGGAGCGGAAAATCTGGGCATCTTTGCGTAGACTGCTGCCCCCGCGACCCGGTCCAGGATAAGCGGAAGAAGATGAATGGATGGATGGAAGTTTTTTGGTTATGTAACTAATTTAGTATCAAACTAATTTCATTATACATTATTTATTTATGCAAAAAAGGGAAGCATCATTGTTGTAAAAGTTTTAATATTGTATGTTTATTTTAAATCGTTTTAGTTCCCACAGCAACTGCATTGATGTCACTGTGACTTCACAAAGACAGTTTACAGATTGGAAACTTTGGTTGTTAGCAACTGTTGCCAAAGTCTAAGGTCTCATCTATAAATCAGACCCACTGGGAAGAGGACTCTCACTTTCACCAGGTAATCTTGAAGACTCAGCTGGTAATATGGGTCAGCAAAACATTTCAACGTCTTTGGCAAAATGTGGTTTTATCCTTGTGATTTTGTTTGTTCTGTCTTCCTCAATGTTAAATTGTATTTTTAAAATGTAAATTTTTGATATGCACAAAGATTAATATGTGGTGTTTGTCCGACAATAAATATGATGAGAAATAAAATGCTCACTGTCACACATTTGTCAAATAAGTAAACGTGTTCCTTTTGATCCAGCTCCTTCTTTGGTCTCAGATTTGGTTTGTACAGCCAGACAGTTCTAATCGTTTTGCTGCTCTTTTGTAGAACAATGCAGAGTTGTAGTTTAAGAATGCACAACCGTTTACCAATCAGGAAAAGAAAAAACTCTGAAGAGATGCTTGATGGGCAGAGGACGCTTTCTTGGATGTAAAGGTGCTTAGACGACAGCAGCTTTGACACAAAGTTACAGAACAATTCCCACAGTGGTAAGATGGTGATAGGACTATCTTGATTATAGAACTTTCTATTGTCTCTCAATGTTTACAAGCTGATTACTGCACTACATTTTATTTATCTAAGAATCTAGTTAAAACTTAAATATGCAAGACTATCATCAAAAAAAGTGAGAGATTGGTTTGTTTTACTACAATTTGTTATTTGGTTGTGTACCAACTAATTTAGTATCGAACTAATTTCAATATACATTAATTATTTATGCAAAAAAGGTAGCACCATTGCTTTAAAAGTTTTAATATTGCATGTTTATTTTGAATCATTTTGGTTCCCATAGCAACAGCAATGATGTCACTGTGACATCACAAAGACAGTTTACAGATTGGACACTTTTGTTGTTAGCAACTGTTGCCAAAGTCTAAGGTATCATATATAAATCAGACCCACTGGGAAGAGGACTCTCACTTTCGCCAGGGAATCTTGAAGACTCAGCTGGTAATATGGGTCAGCAAAATATTTCAACGTCTTTGGCAAAATGTGGTTTTATCGTTGTGGTTTTGTTTGTTCTGTCTTCCTCAATGTTAAACTGAAGTTTTAAAATGTAAATTTTTGATATTCACAGAGATTAATATGTGGTGTTTGTCCAACAAAAAATATGATGATAAATAAAATGCTCACTGTTACACATTTGTCAAATAAGTAAACGTGTTCCTTTTGATCCAGCTCCTTCTTTGGTCTCAGATTTGGTTTGTACAGCCAGACAGTTCTAATCATTTTGCTGCTTTTTTGTAGAACAATGCAGAGTTGTAGTTTAAGAATGCACAACCGTTTACAAATCAGGAAAAGAAAAAACTCCTCTGAAGAGATGCTTGATGGGCAGAGGACGCTTTCTTGGATGTAAAGGTGCTTAGACGACAGCAGGTTTGACACAAAGTCACAGAACAATTCCCACAGTGGTAAGATGGTGATAGGACTATCTTGATTATAGAACTTTCTATCGTCTCTCAGTGTTTACAAGCTGATTACTGCACTACATTTTATTTATCTTAGTATCTAGTTTAAACTTAAAAATGCAAGGCAATCATCAAAAAAGTGATAGATTGGCTTGTTTTACTAAAATATGTTATTTGGTTATGTACCAACTTAATTTAGTATCAGACTAATTTCACTATACATTATTTATTTATGCCAAAAAAAGGATCATCATTGTTGTGAAAGTTTTAATATTGTATGTTTATTTTAAATCGTTTTGGTTCTCATAGTAACAGCAATGATGTCACTGTGACATCACAAAGACAGTTTAAAGATTGGACACTTTTGTTGTTAGCAACTGTTGCCAAAGTCTAAGGTCTCATATATAAATCAGACTGAGTGGGAAGAGGGCTCTCACTTTCACCAGGTAACCTTGAAGACTCAGCTGTTGATGTGGGTCAGCAAAACAATTCAACGTCTTTGGCAAAATGGGGTTTTATCCTTGTGGTTTTGTTTGTTCTGTCTTCCTTAATTAGTTTGATTGCAGTATGCAATCATTAGTTTGATTGCAGTATACAATCATTAGTGTTCTTCTGTTTTATTATTTTTCTTCTTCTTCTTCTTCTTCTTCTTATTCTTCCGTACGATTTTCGGTCGTCCATATCTTCTGCATAATTCATGCGATTTTTGCCATTTACGCATCAAAATGTTCAGCCTGTTATGGACATTGGTGGTCTATATTAAAATTTCTTCTGCAACTTATGGTTTTTATGCAATTCAACAAAATTGCCACAACTTTTGCCATAGGAATACATGGGGATGGCTCTTTCGCAGCTTCAAACTTTCTGCAGTCCTAACTTCTGCATACATTATGCTATTTTGAAAAAACATGCATTTGTTCTGCATGTTTTGCCCTTTTTGGTGGTTTTTAAACAATTCTGCAAATATTTATAGTTTTTGGACTTTTTAAAGTTTTTGAATTTCAAAATATAATGGAAGTCAATGGGAAGTCCGCTTTTTGAATCCGTTTTTGCACTGTTTTTGAAATGTATCTCGTCCTACAATGTTTCAGCTAGAGACACCATTTAAACTTTAAAATGTAGTGAAAGGTTTGGAGATTACACACATTACTTTTGTTTTGGATATGTCTTGTAGTTTTTGAACTACAGCTGTTTGAAATGAGGCAATTTGGTCCATTTTGCCCAATTTTAGGAGAATCTAGAGTGTGTGACATCATCACCTAGAGTGGGGAGACCAGGTTTTTTAAGAAAAAAAAAAGATTTGATAAATCGCTAACTCGGCCACCGTTTGTCGCAGTGACATGATTTTTTCATCAAAACGTAGGAAAATCCCTCTAGATGCATAAAATCTAACTCTCAAAGTTGTAGGGAAAATACTTTTGCCCCCACAGCCCCTAGACTGACACTAAGTACCACTATTTCTCCTATACCTGCCAATGTTAAATTTTCCAGCTGGTTTGAACACTAACTCTGTTTTTAACTTACAATTATGTAAACATGCTTTGACCTACAGGCATGAAACTTTCACACATTGTAGCCCAAAGCCTTGTGATTCTTACAAGGGTTCAACTTTTCTGATAAGTGAAAGACTTTTGAAGATATGAACATTTGTTTGGAGGTAGTGACCTCCATTGAAATACATTGAAGTGTCAGCTCAGTGATTCTGCTGTCTCATTAGGCAGAGGAGGTGCAGCTGTGCGGCCAATGTTTGTAAACATCTGCCTGTCAGACCCTTTGATGTCTTCCTGACTCATTCTAACAGTGACAATGGAAGAATCTCATTGATTCATTCACATTTACACACATTTATCATTCCAACAAGATTTTTAGAAACATTTTTGCCTTTCTTTCAATATTTTAGACTTAACTACATCTTATGCAGTAAATTGACCATTTTGCCATCATTTTTAATGGCTTCAAGACTTTTTCATACCTTTACAAAGGATGCAGGAATGCATTAATTTGGCTATTTTGGCTTTTAGCTGAAATTTCAGAAATATGCTAAATGTTTCAGCAAACTTGGCATGCTGGGTAATTTAATAAACGTCATTAATTTGTTGAAACATTTACATTTTAAACATTTTAGCCTTTTCTGCTAAAAGTTCTGCAATTATTCATATAAAAGCAACAACCTTCTGCAATTCTGCAATCAAACGTATTTCCGCAGGAAATGCAATTTTCTTGTTTTAAATTAAATTTTTCAAATGTAAATTTTTGATATTCTCAAAGATTAATATGTGGTGTTTGTCCACCAAAAAAAAAGATGAGAAATAAAATGCTCACTGTCACACATTTGTCAAATAAATAAACGCGTTCCTTTTGATGCAGCTCCTTCTTTTGTCTCAGATTTGGTTTGTGCAGCCAGACAGTTGTAATGGTGTTGCTGCTTTTTTGTAGAACAATGCAGAGTTGTAGTTAAAGAATGCACAACCGTGTACCAATCAGGAATTTAAAAAAAAACTCCTCTGAGGAGATGCTTGATGAGCAGAGGAGGCTTTCTTGGATGTGAAGGTACTCGAGGACAGCAGCTTTGACACAAAGTCAGAGGACCTTCCCCACAGTGGTAAAATGGTGATAGGGCTATCTTGATTATAGAACTTTCTATTGTCTCTCAGTATTTCCAAGCTGATTTCTGCACTACATTTTATTCATCTAAGAATCTAGTTTAAACTTAGCTATGCAAGGCAATCATCAAAAAAAGTGAGATTGGCTTCTTTTACTATAATATGTTATCTAGTTATGTACCAAATAATTGAGTATCAAACTAATTTCATTATACATCATTTATTTATGCAAAAAAAGGAAGCATTATTGTTGTAAAAGTTTTAATATTGTATGTTTATTTTATATCATTTTGGTTTCCATATCAACAGCAAAGAAGTCACTGTGACATCACAAAGACACTTTTGTTGTTAGCAACTGTTGCCAAGGTCTAAGGTCTCATATATAAATCAGACCCACTGGGAAACAGGCTTTAACTCTCACCAGGCAATCTTGAAGACTCAGCTGTTGATATGGGTCAGCAAAAAAGTTCAACCTCTTGGGCAATATGTGGTTTCATTGTTGTAGTTTTGTTTGTTCTGTCTTACTCAATGTTAAACTTCTAAATGTTAGACTTCTGGAAGGCTAAGACGTTCCCGTTGTCAGATGGAGGAAGAGAAAGGGTCCAGAAATGGATCTCAATTTCTTCAAGGAAACATCCAAGAATGTATAGTTTCTGGAAATAATAAAAAGAATTGCTAAAATATGCACTTTTGGTTTCATTGTAATTCACTCCAAGAATACTGAATAATTGGAGTACAGAAATCAGCTGTATGGAGAAACTTTTACTTATAGGATGACCATTCTTCTGCTTTTTTTATTTTTCTTCCCCTTCATAGACATTATAGGTGGCAGATCAGGGGTGATGCTGAAATATATTAATTGTCCTTTGGGTTTTTAAGGATGCTTTATTCTGCCTATGAAATACAGCACATTTTAAAAGTATTTGTAGCAAATAGTTCAGAATTGCAAGTTTTAATAAAACCTACAAAAAGGGGAACAATAAAAACTTTACCTCTTTCAAATTTGAAATTTAGAAAGACAGAACTGTAACACCTTACATTAAAGCTTAAAAATGGGAATAAATGGGAACTTTTCTGGCTCTAATTCATAAGTCATCACAATTTTTTTGTTTTATTTTAGTTTTATGCAACATCAAGTAAGACTTGGACTTATTGTCCATTCACCAAGGTGATTTTTTATAACATACGTTCTGTAAAGCTTAAAAATGTCCCAAAATGCTCATATTTTAAATATATTTATCATTTTAGTTTTAAAACACCGTTTGTATTGTTTTGTAAATAAAATTCCCTAATTTGAAAACTGCCTCTAAACAGCAACTAGACACTATTGTGCTTTATTATTGCACATGTGGATCTGAAGCCTCAAGATTGCAGCCTTGTGTTTTAAAGTATTTTTTGTTTGTTTAAAATGTACCAAATTGAGTTTGATTTGTAAGAATTTTACAAATTAATCCTGCCATGCTGCTTTTGCCACAGCAAATGCAACAATCTGTTTGATTTTATTGTCCTTTTGCTTGTGTTTTACCAGTGAATATAACACAAATGTAGTTATATTTGTACTCTGGCAAATGCTTTCATCTCTTCCTGCCCTCACATTGACTTTTTTTACTGCTGGCTCTTGCATTGACTGTATTATAATATTTAATTGGTGAATTATATCTAAATAGTTTGTAAATGAAGGTGAAGGTGAATGATCAGTGTTTTGGTGCAAGTTGCTAAGAGCGTTTAACCCCAGGTGGATAATTGTAGCAGTGTTGGCTACTTCCTAGAATGTAAAACTTTGTGATTATTAGTTTGTGAACAGAATTGCTGCCTGATGGTGTTGTGGTTGACTCACCACAGCAAAAAGACTGTAGTTCAAATCCCAGCTGGGACTTTTCTGTGCGGCGTTTGCATTTTCTCTCTGTACATGTGAGGCTTTTCTTTCTATAGCTTTCCACTGTCTCAACAGCACATTTGATCTGGTACAAAGTGGTGACAGCCTTGGACACAGGTTCCAGCAGTGGAGGTGGCCTGGGGGCATGTGTTCCTAGGTGCAATTCCCCTGGAAATTTGGTGTAACCTGAAGGGGAGTCTGGCTCCTCATGTGGTGTGGAACACAGATTTCAGGCTACGGCACAGGAAGATTTACTCCGGTGTGGTGCTTCATCAGATTAATAAAACACAATATGACAGGATGTGTCCAGTCTGTGGCACTGTTCCTGAGACACTGGAGCACATGTTTTTGGACTGTTCTTTTGTTCTTGAGTTCTTGGTGAGGGTGAGGGATTTGGTGAGGTCTCGGTGTCTTTTTGAGTGGGTTATAGATGTGGACTGGAGGTGGGCTGCTCTTTTCGGAGTGTGACGGACTCGGAGAGGACCGGGCTGGCCAATTGTGGATTTGGTTCTGGCCTTGGCTCGCTATGTGATCTACTGGGCCAGGACGATTAAGCTCAAGGAGGGAAGGACGGTCGACAGATGGATCCTGCTGTTCCACATGCTGCACTGGCATCTGACGACGTTACACAAAGCCAACCCAGAACAGCTGCTCAGACATGCCGCAGAAAACCAAACCCTGTTTTCAATTGACACTGGTGGTTTACATGTACATTTGTGAAAGTGTTTTTGAATGTAATGTTACCTTTTATGTTTGTTTCTCCTACTAGATAGTTTGTCCTTGTATGGTTGATTCTTTGTAAATATTTTATGTCCTTTATTAATAAAAAAAAATAAAACAACGAAATAAAAAAACAAAATAAAACAACTTTTCAACTCAATAACTTCCTTTCTTTTTTTTTTTTTTTTTTTTTTTTTTTTTTTTTTTTTTTTTTTTAATGAGAATCAAAAGCAGGTGCTTCAGCCAAACTGCTCAAACAGCTTGAGAGCCGTCAGCACTCAGGTGCAAATGCACAACCCTAATCAATAAAGATACGGTCGCATCTCGATGACGTGGTGATTTGAGTCTTTGTTTATGAATATGTGTGTTGCCAAAGCTGCATTTTGGCAGAAAAAGCGTGGACAAATTGTCAGGATCCTGGTCGCCTCCCCCACACACCTGGTGTCCATCTCCTCACCTGCTTTCCATTACCTCATCAACCTGGAACCCTCTTATGGACCTCCAGGCCGTTCAGCCGATGTCAGTCCGTCTGCTTCATGCGGTAGAGTGTTCTGACCCATGCTTCCTCTCAAGCTTCAGTTCATGTCTTGTTTTTGGATGAACGTTCATAGACTGACTAATCCTGTTCTTTCATCTTCAAGGAATTCTTCGCCTCCACAGTCATCCACTGCAACCAACCCGGACTCCTTTTCACGCCTGTCACCTCCACCTTCCTTCTGGCCAGCGGCTCACCCTCCAACCCAAGCCCAGCAGCCAAACTGTCACAAACCTTCCACCAGGACTGGCACAGAATAAATCAATTCTACAAACCTACTCCTGTCTTTAGCCTGCTAGTGGGTCCAGCCCTCCCATAGACCTAACACAAATGTCCGTGTTTTGGGTGCTGCTTGGTTGTTTCTGTTCAATAGGTGCGCTCATCAGGTCGCGTCTTGATGAAGTGAAACTATAATCTTAAATAAATAAAATATAGTGCAGTAATCAGCTTGTAAACACTCAGAGACGATAGAAAGTTCAATAATCAAGATAGTACTAAGATTCTAGTTTAAACAATAAAATATGGAAGGTAATCATCAAAAAAAGGGAGAGATTGGCTTGTTTTACTAAAACCTGTTATTTGGTTATGTACCAAATAATTTAGTATGAAACTAATTTCATTATACATTATTTATTTATGCAAAAAAGGGAGCGTCATTGTTGTAAAAGTTTTAATATTGTATGTTTATTTTAAATCGTTTTGGTTCCCATTGCAACAGCAATGATGTCACTGTGACATCACAAAGACAGTTTACAGATTGGACACTTTTGTTGTTAGCAACTGTTGCCAAAGTCTAAGGTATCATATATAAATCAGACCCACTGGGAAGAGGGTTCTCACTTTCACCAGGTAATCTTGAAGACTCAGCTGTTGATGTGGGTCAGCAAAACATTTCAACCTCTTGGGCAAAATGTGGTTTTATCGTTGTGGTTTATTTTGTTCTGTCTTACTCAATGTTAAACTGAAGTTTTAAAATGTAAATTTTTGATATTCACAGAGATTAATATGTGGTGTTTGTCCACCAAAAAATATGATGAGAAATAAAATGCTCACTGTCACACATTTGTCAAATAAGTAAACGCGTTCCTTTTGATCCAGCTCCTTCTTTTGTCTCAGATTTGGTTTGTGCAGCCAGACAGCTCTGATGGTTTTGCTGCTTTTTTGTAGAACAATGCAGAGTTGTAGTTTAAGAATACACAACCGTTTACCAATCAGGAAAAGAAAAAAACTCCTCTGAGGAGATGCTTGATGAGCAGAGGACGCTTTCTTGGATGGAAAGGTGCTCAGAGGACAGCAGCTTTGACACAAAGTCACCGAACCTTTCCCACAGTGGTAAGATGGTGAAAGGACTTTCTTGATTATAGAACTTTCCATCGTCTCTCAGTGTTTACAAGCTGATTACTGCACTACATTTTATTTATCTTGGTATCTAATTAAAATTTCAATATGCAAGGCAATCATCGAAAAAAGTGAGGGATTGGCTTGTTTTGCTACAATGTTATTTGGTTATGTACCAAATGATTTAGTATCAAACTAATTTCATTATACATTATTTATTTATGCAAAATCAGACCCACTGGGAAGAGGGCTCTCACTTTCACCAGGTAATCTTGAAGACTCAGCTGTTGGTGTGGGTCAGCAAAATATTTCAACGTCTTTGGCAAAATGTGGTTTAATCGTTGTGGTTTTGTTTGTTCTGTGGGGTTATGGACCCAGGACACTAGTTGTTGTTATTTTAATATCACTTCCGGTTTTATTTTGTTGTGCTTCCTGTGTTCACTATTGCCTTTCAGGTCACTTGACACTTCCCACCTAGTGTGTGTTTTCTCCCTCCTTCTTGGCACACCTGTGTGTAGTTACCTCATCCTTCTTCCTGTTATAAGTCCTCGTCTCCCTTGCACGGGTTGTCGGGTGGTTTTGTTCCTTCTAGGAAAGTTTCTACTGGTCTTTTCGAGCAAATAAATGAAAGACTTTTCATTGCAAATTGCCGTCTGCGTTTGTCTCCTCCCGCCAACCCTGACATTACCACCCGACCACTAACATGGACACAGCAGACGTGGATATGTTACGGGCACTACTCCGCCAGCAAGAGCAGCAGATGTCCTGCCTTCGTCAAGTCTTCCTAGAGATGTCAAATCGTCACGAGCATCAACTTGCCGCACTGGGTGAGCGGTTTGAGCAGTTGGTGGAGCGGATCCAGCATTCACTGTCCGTCCCTTCTCCACACCCATCGCCTCCCATGCCAGTCCAGGATGGGATTCCTGTCGCCCCTGCTGCACAGCTGGCCCGCCCGGAGAGGTTTTCCGGGGACTCCGGGGAGTGCAGAGCATTCATCACCCAGTGTGAGCTGCACTTCCAGCTACATGCCTCTCACTACCCCACGGAGCAAGCCATGATCGCCTTCATGATCTCACACCTCACCGGCAGAGCTGCAGCCTGGACTACCGCTGAGTGGCAACGTGGAGCCCCGACCTGCACATCTCTCTCGTCCTTCCTGGAGGCGTTCAAACAGGTGTTTCACCATACCAAGCCAGGCAGAGAGGCGGCTCGGGCACTTATGAGATTAAGACAGCAGGACCGACGGGTGGCTGATTACGCCATCGAGTTCCGGACCCTGGCTTCTACGAGTGGTTGGGACACTACTGCTCTCACGGACGCTTTCGTGGAGGGACTTTCCGACGAATTAAAGGACAGACTCATTCCTCTAGAGCTGCCATTTTCCTTGGAACCCTTCATCGCCCTGGTCATCAGAATCGACAATAGCCTGCAAGACTACAAGCAGGAGCATGGCACGGTGGCACCTCACCCCCGACGCAGTCCTGTTGAGCACATGATCATCGACTCACCTAACTTTGCTGCTTTTTCCGCAGAACCCCCGTCTTTAGTCTGAGAGGAACCTATGCAGCTCGGCCGGGGCAGACTGACAGTTTCCGAGCGACAGCGGCGGATGGCGGCAGGTGAGTGCCTTTACTGTGGCGCCCAGGGTCATTTCTGTAGGGATTGTCCCAAATCATCAATAAGAGTGGGCGCGCTCAAGAGCCGTGGTCTGGATGTTCGGGCTATGTTCCAGAAAGGGGGAGTATCTGTTAGAGCATTGGTGGATTCAGGAGCAGAGCAGAACCTCATGGACGCCGAGCTAGCCAAACAGGTCGGTCTTAAGTCTGAGTTTTTGCCCCGTCCTATAGAAGTGGTCTCCCTCAACGGCCAAAGATTAGCCACAGTCTCATTAGTCACTGAGCCGGTTCATCAGATTGTGTCAGGCAATCACCACGAGCACACTTGTTTTTTCCTTTTTTCCTCCCCACAGAACCCACTGGTATTAGGTTGCCCTTGGCTAATGGCTCACAACCCAGTCATCGACTGGCCCTCCAGCCGTGTCTCCGGCTGTAGTGAGAAATGTCACACCACCTGTTTGCGTTCAGCTCGGCCTCCTGGGGGAGATCCTGCCCAGGTCCTTGCGCATCCACCCGGTTTTCCACGTCTCTCAGCTGAAGCCGCATGTCACGAGTCCTCTGCAGCGGCCATCCTCTCCGCCACCCCCTCCCTGCATCATTGATGGCCAACCGGCCTACACTGTCCGTCGCCTGTTGGACGTTCGGCGACGGGGTCGTGGCCTCGGGGTCGGGGTTGGCGAGAGGACACAAACGCAGACGGTAATTTGCAATGAAAAGTCTTTCATTAATTTGCTCGAAAAGACCAGTAGAAACTTTCCTAGAAGGAACAGAACCACCCGACAACCCGTGCAAGGGAGACGAGGACTTATAACAGGAAGTGAGGATGAGGTAACTACACACAGGTGTGCCAAGAAGGAGGGAGAGAACACAGACTAGGAGGGAAGTGTCAAGTGACCTGAAAGGCAATAGTGAACACAGGAAACACAACAAAATAAAACAGGAAGTGATATCAAAATAACAACAACTAGTGTCCTGGGTCCATAACCCCACAGTACCCCCCCTCACAAACAGATGAAGAAAGTCTCTTAACACGTCGTTTATCATGGCCTGGAACACTGCAGGGGCAGTACAGAGGCCAAACGGCATGACCAAGTATTCGAAATGTCCCAAAGGGGTGGTGAAGGCGGTCTTCCATTCATCGCCAGCTCTAATTCGCACGAGATGGTAAGCGTTGTGAAGATCCAGCCTAGTATAAATCCTGGCCTCCTGCAAGGCCTCAAATGCTGAGTTCATTAGTGGCAGAGGATAACTGTTTCTGACAGTGATTTAGTTTAATCCTCGATAATCTATACATGGTTGAAGTGACCCGTCCATCTTCCCGACAAAAAAAACACCAGACCCCACTGGTGAAGAAGATGATCTGATAATACCAGAATTCAGAGACATCATTAGACAGACTACACAACCTGCTTTTGGGCAAGGCAGCGCCAGGTTGGAGATCGATCGCGCAGTCATAAGGTCTGTGAGGGGGTAAGGAGAGAGCTCGTGACTTGGAGAACACCTCAGCTAGGTCATGGTATTCCGGCGGTACCCCGGATAGGTCAGGTGAGGGCGGCTGCCCTACTGGGACAGCGGGGTCTTCCCCAGGAGGCCAAGCTGAGCGCAAACAGGTGGTGTGACATCTCTCACTCCAGCCAGAGATCGGACTGGAGGGCCAGTCAAGAACGGGTTTGTGTGGCAGAAGCCAAGGGTACCCCAGAACCACTGGGTTCTGAGCAGAGGTGAAAATGAAAAAACGGGTAAATTCATGGTGATTACCTGAAACAATCAGATGAACAGGTTGGGTTATCTGTGAAATAGCGGCTACCTCTTGACCATTGAGGGAGACCACTTGTAACGGATGAGGTAACAACTCACACTTAAGACCAACCTGTTTAGCTAGCTCGGCATCCATGAGGTTCTGCTCTGCTCCTGAATCCACCAAAGCTTTAACTGAAACCCCCTTCCCCTGGAACATAACCTGTATTTTCAATAAACAGGCAGCAGGTATAGGACTAGTGAGCGCCAAATCACCACTCGTCAGCGCGCCCACTCTTACTGAATGAGCAGAGGAGTTTGGGAACTCCCTGCAGAAATGACCCCGCTTACCACAGTAAAGGCACTCACCTGCCGCCATCCGTCGCCGTCGCTCGAAAGCTGTCAGTCTGCCCCGGCCGAGATGCATAGGTTCTTCTGAGACTAGAGGCGGGGGTTCTGCGGAAAAAGCAGCACAGTCAGATGAGTCCATGATCCTGTGCCCAACAGGACTGCGTCGGAAGCTGGGTGCCACTCTGCCATGTTCCTGCTTGTGGTCCCTCGAGTGCAATTAGTCTGTCCTTAAATTTCTCGGACAGTCCCTCCACGAAAGCGTCCATGAGCGCAGTAGTGTCCCAACCACTAGTGGAGGCCAAGGTCCGGAATTCGATGGCGTAGTTAGCTGCCCGTCTTCCCCGTTGCCTCAATTGCATAAGAGCACGAGCTGCCTCTCTGCCCTCTCTGCCGGCTTGGTGTGTTGGAAAATCTGCTGGAAAGCCTCCAGGAAAGCCGAGAGAGATGCGCAGGTAGGTGCTCCACGCTGCCACTCGGCAGTAACCCATGCTCCAGCTCTGCCGGTGAGGTGGGAAATAATGAAAGCCACCTTGGCTTGGTCTGAAGGATAGTGAGGAGCCTGTAACTGGAAATGGAGCTCACACTGGGTAATAAAGGCCCGGCAGTCCCCGGAGTCTCCTGAAAACCTTTCTGGGCGGGCCAGTTGTGCAGTAGGAGCAACTGGAACTCCTTCCCAGGTCCCCTGGATCGGCGTGGAAGGCGATGGGTGTGGCAAAGGGAAAGACGGCGGATGTTGGAAACTCTCCGTCAGTTGCTCAAAACGCTCACCCAATGCGGCAAGTTGTCGCTCGTGACGGCTTTACATCTCCAGTAACCCTTGACGCAGGCAATACATCTGCTCCTCTTGCTGGCGGAGTAGTGCCCGTACCGTCTCCGCGTCTGCTGTGTCCATGTTACTGGTCGGGTGGTAATGTCAGGGTTGGCGTGAGGACACAAACGCAGACGGCAATTTGCAATGAAAACTCTGTCATTTATTTGCTCGAAAAGACCAGTAGAAACTTTAATAGAAGGAACAGAACCACCCGACAACCCGTGCAAGGGAGACGAGGACTTATAATAGGAAGAGAGGATGAGGTAACTACACACAGGTGTGCCAAGAAGGAGGGAGGGAACACACACTAGGAGGGAAGTGTCAAGTGACCTGAAAGGTAATAGTGAACACAATAAAACAGGAAATGATATCAAAATAACAACAACTAGTGTCCTGGGTCCATAACCCCACAAAGATGGTGATAGGACTATCTTGATTAAAGAACATTCTATTGTTTTCACAGTGTTTACAAGCTGATTCCTGCACTAAATTTTATTCATCTAAGAATCTAGTTTACACTTAAATATGCAAGGCAATCATCAAAAAAATTGAGAGATTGGCTTGTTTTACTAAAATATTTTATGTGGTTATGTACCAACTAATTTAGTATCAAACTAATTTCATTATACATTATTTATTTATGCAAAAAAAGGAAGAATTATTGATGTAAAAGTTTTATTATTGTATGTTTATTTTATATCATTTTGGTTCCCATAGCAACTGCATTGATGTCACTGTGACATCACAAAGACAGTTTACAGATTGGACACTTTTGTTGTTAGCAACTGTTGCCAAAGTCTAAGGTCTCATATATAAATCAGATCCACTAGGAAGAGGGCTCTCACTTTCACCAGGTAATCTTGAAGACTCAGCTGGTAATATGGGTCATTAAAACATGTCAACCTCTTTGGCAAAATGTGGTTTTATCGCTGTGGTTTTGTTTGTTCTGTCTTACTCAATGTTAAACTTCTAAATGTTAGACTTCTGGGAGGCTAACACGCTCCTGTTGTCAGATGGAGGAAGAGAAAGGTTCCAGAAATGGATCTCAATTTCTTCAAGGAAACATCCAAGAATGTATAGTTTCATGAAATAATAAAAAGAATTGCTAAAACATGCACTTTTGGTTTCATTGTAATTCACTCCAAGAATATTAAATAATTACAGTACAGAAATCAACTGTATGGAGAAACTTTTACTTATAGGATGACCATTCTTCTGCTTTTTTTATTTTTCTTCCCCTTCATAGACATTATAGCTGGCAGATCAGGGGTGATGCTGAAATATATTAATTGTCCTTTGGATTTTTAAGGATGCTTTATTCTGCCAATGAAACACAGCACATTTTAAAAGTATGTGTAGCAAATAGTTCAGAATTGCAAGTTTTAATAAAACCTACAAAAATGGGAACAATAAAAACTTTACCTCTTTCAAATTTGAAATTTAGAAAGACAGAAATGTAACACCTTACATTATAGCTTAAAAATGGGAATAAATGGGAACTTTTCTGGCTCTAATTCATAAGTCATCACAATTTTTTAGTTTTATTTCAGTTTTATGCAACATCAAGTATGACTAAGACTTCTTGTCCATTCACCAAGGTGAATTTTTATAACATAAGTTTTGTAATGCTTAAAAATGTCCCAAAATGCTCATATTTTAAATATATTTATCATTTTAGTTTTAAAACACTGTGGGTGAGGTTTAGGTTTTACTGAGCTGTTCGGGGTTGCCACCACTCTCAACCCAGGAGTGCCGGCCAGAGCACCACTTCAAGGCCTGGATGAGGTTTCTGGAGTTAGTTGATGTTGGATGGTGGAAATAAGGGACAGAGGCAGGAGGTTGGCTGCAATACTGTAATCCACACTTCAGCTTACAGTTCTTGCTCTTGTACAGGTTTAGTTGCTCCTCAGCGTTTATGCGTGTGTGTGTGTGTGTGTGGTCTCTGGTACATAAAAACAAATACAAACTTAATTGCAACTCAAACTATATGAAAAATATAACAGAACTCGTGCGCGCCCACGTGCGCTCTCACATGCGCTTCGTACTCATCATTGTCTAATTAGCGCTCATTTTAGCTGCACATTACTACTAACTAAACAGAGAATATAACCAGACATTAACAGAAACTTACTTGGTTCATCAACGCACACTTAACAACCAGCATAAACTTTCTCCTTTCTCCAGTGTAGCGACACCCTCACACACACGGAGCAAAGCACAGACAGAATGCCGTGCAGCAACACGATGACGTCATCACTCCCTTAATGAGCATGCGTCCAGCCCAAACAAAATCCAAACTTAAAGGAAACTTATTTCTAACATTCTCTGAGTCTTTTGTACAGCCACCCCCAAAGGTGCGCAGTACATTTGCTCCAACAAAAGAGCACAAAAAAAACAAAGAAAGAGGGCCTTAAGAGGTCCCATTGTCCTCCACAGGAAGAGCAGGTAAGGTGACGAGACGTGCAACAGGTCGTGTGTAGGTTCTGTCCTTCACTTTCACGTCGGTGTGCACTTTGTCTACATGTCCGATAAGCCATAGTGCCCTTGGAAGTTGAGGATCCATAATCATGGCGACTGATCCTTCAGTTATTGGATCTGGTGAGGACTGTCACTTCTGACGTATCTGAAGTCCAGGAAGGTATAACTTGATGAAGCGGGTCCAGAAATGATCTGCGAGCACCTGAGTATGTTTCCACCGCCGTCGGCTCAGGAGTTCATTCTTTCTGTAGACCACTTGTGGCAGTGCTCCATCAGGCCGCCCCAGCAGAAGACAGTTGGGAGTCACAGGATCGGGGTCACTGACATCGGCTGACACATAGCCCAGAGGTTTTGAGTTAAGAATACTCTTCACTTCAATCAGCAATGTTCGAAGACCTTCCTCTTGAATGGGCTGTGGTCCAACGGTAATGTACAGCGCTGTCTTAACAGATCTGATCTCCCGTTCCCAGGCGCCTCCAAAATGAGGAGAGGCAGGAGGGTTGAAGTGGAACTGAATCTTCTTCTGGAAGGTGACTAATGACCTCAGGTATACTGCTAGCCCATTGTCTGAGTACAAACCCAGCTGAGGATAGAAGGGCTCGTAGCTCATTGACTAGATCTCTGGCTTGTGCTGTTGTTGGTAGGCTTTGAAGACAGTTATCCACATAGAAACTTCTTTCAATGGAGGTTCTCACCGTATCTTCTGGCATGCAGTGATCCTTCACGTGCCGCTGCAATGCATATGTAGCACAACACGGACTGCTTGTGGTGCCGAAAGGCAGTACTTGCCATTCATAGACTGTCGGTGGCTCATCAAGGTGCAGGTTTCGCCACAGAAAACGGAGCAAAGGGCGATCTTCAGGAAGAAGGCGGATCTGGTGGAACATACCCTTTATGTCACCACTAATGGCTACGGCATGCTCACGGAACCTGAGAAGAACTCCCAGAAGAGAGGCACCTAAAGTGGGACCAGGCAGTAGATACTCATTCAGAGTCTGGCCTCGGTATCTGAAAGAGCATTTAAACACCAGTCTGTGTTTACCGTTGTGGCTGACGAGGTGATGTGGTACCAAATAATTAAGTATCAAACTAATTTCATTATACATTATTTATTTGTGCAAAAAAGAGAGCATCATTGTTGTAAAAGTTTAAATATTTTATGTTTATTTTAAATCGTTTTGGTTCCCATAGCAACAGCAATGATGTCACTGTGACATCACAAAGACATTTTACAGATTGGACACTTTTGTTGTTAGCAACTGTTGCTAAAGTCTAAGGTCTCATATATAAATCAGACCCACTGGGAAGAGGGCTCTCACTTTCACCAGGTAATCTTGAAGACTCAGCTGGTGGTACGGGTCAGCAAAACATTTTAACGTCGTTGGCAAAATGTGGTTTTATCGTTGTTGTTTTGTTTGTTCTGTCTTACTCAATGTTAAATAGATTTTTTTTAAATGTAAATTTTTGATATTCACAGAGATTAATATGTGGTGTTTGTCCACCAAAAAATATGATGAGAAATAAAATGCTCACTGTCACACATTTGTCAAATAAGTAAGCGCGTTCCTTTTGATCCAGCTCCTTCTTTGGTCTCAGATTTGGTTTGTGCAGCCAGACAGTTCTAATCGTTTTGCTGCTTTTTTGTAGAACAATGCAGAGTTGTAGTTTAAGAATGCACAACCGTTTACCAATCAGGAAAAGAAAAATTCCTCTGAGGAGATGCTTGATGAGCAGAGGACGCTTTCTTTGATGTGAAAGTGCTTAGAGGACAGCAGCTTTGACACAAATTCAGAGAACCTTTCCCACAGTGGTAAGATGGTGATAGGACTTTCTTGATTATAGAACTTTCCATCGTCTCTCAGTGTTTACAAGCTGATTACTGCACTACATTTTGTTTATCTAAGAATCTAGTTTAAACGTAAATATGCAAGGCAATCATCAAAAAAAGTGAGAGATTGGCTTGTTTTACTACAATTTGTTATTTGGTTATGTACCGAATGATTTAGTATCAAACTAATTTCAATATACATTAATTATTTATGCAAAAAAGAGAGCATCATTGTTGTAAAAGTTTTAATATTGTATGTTTAATTTAAATTGTTTTGGTTCCCATTGCAACAGCATTGATGTCACTGTGACATTGCTTACTGCAATTAAACAAATTAACCTCTTAGTTGTGGGAAGGAGTTTCAGCACAAAGCAAACTCGTACTCACTTCTCATCACCATCTGTTTACCCTCTCTCACTAGTTTACAGCCCCTCACAACCTCAAGCTAACACTACCAGTGCAACAAAAAAGGCAAACAATATTGGAGCTGTCCTGCTGTACAGTTTTGAGCCAGACGGCAGCTCAGGATGATGGAAACAAAGTCATGCATGGATCTATTTGTCTGCAAGTGGAAGCATCAGAATGGAGCAGAACTTGTAGCTCTTTGATAGCTACTACATAACAACTTGAAGCTTTTTCTAACAGCATTTTTTTGTCTGCTCCTAATTTACAATAATTTACGTAAAAAGAAATACTCAGAAACCCAATTGAATCTAATTTATCCGTATATGTGTTTCTCATAATCAGAAAAATACACAAGAACCTGCTAAAACCACAATTCCATTGGAATGAATCTTTAACGTCACTTTGTTTTTCCTGTATTACAGAAGTCAGTGATGAAGCTGAGGATGGAAGTGATGATGAGGAAGAAGCCGTGAAAGCTGGAGGAAGCTGCTAATAAAGAAGAAAAGAATGTGGATGTGGGGATGATAAGGAGCATGAGTTGAAGTTTTGCCTTGAAACCAACTTCCACTTCAACTTGAACAGAAAAAAGCAGGATGAAAGCGAGGGCTCTGCACAGGAGGACAACAGTAAAGGTCAGAACAAATGACAGTGCCGTTAAATATGAGCTGTGTAACAATTAAGCGACTCAATCAATCAAAATCACCATCCATTTTAGAATCAAGTTTAAAACTGACCAGGCACATGTGGGGGGGCTGAAAGACACATATGAAAGACTGAGAGGTTAATTTACCTGTAGCATCAAACAATGAATAAGAATTCAGCAAAATAAGACAAACTGAAATTATGATGAACATGCCCCTCCATCCACCCAATTCCACCAGGTAACCACAGTGTCAGGTGACGTGCGCAGCACGAGCACAACTGCTGGAGTGAGCTGGGCTATACATGGTTTGTGGTTGTGTTTGTGTTTCAGATGAGCAGATGGAGGATGTTTTCCAGGTGTCTGCTCCTCCATAGTTTATGTGTATCTGATTTTCAATGCATTTATCTGGGTCTACATTATAGTCCTGACAGGCCTCATGAGGAGAAGAGGTTGATGAGAGGAAATAGAGCTGAATGAAGCTAAAGGCAAAGGATCCTGAAGCAGCTGCACAGCACACAGAATTCCAACATGAAGCCCTTATTTCTGTTGTTTAGCATCTATAAAGTTATTTTTTTACCATTTAGTTCTCATTAATGTTGTCCAGTAACATTCAGGGACAGTTTTCTCTCTGTACATGTGAGGCTTTTCTTTTTATAGCTTTCCACTGTCTCAACAGCACATTTGATTGGTTAACTGGATTCTGTAAATTGTCTCTGGATGTTTTTTCAGTGCTTTTGACAGACTGGCAACATGTTGACATGTTGCCATGACAATTTTTTTTAACCATGTGTTTATGCTAAATGTTGTTGTTTTGTATTTATGTCCTTTTTGCAGATGCACAGGGGCAAAGTGCACCGCCAGGCCAGTGCGAGGAACTTCTCTGCGATGGACCTGATGCCTGTGGGCCATCCAAGCCAGAGTGCTCCGAGTTCTCATAAGTCATTGAGCTTTCATTGACCGTTAATGCACCACTTTTCTTTTCTGAAATGATGCGTGTGTTTGTGATGTTAGTGAAACAGGACAAATTGTAATGTGTTGGCTCCTTTTGTGTTTCCCAGGCTCCGGCACTGGGTTTAGGCATCCCGTACGGAGATGGCCCATCTCTTCAGCCACCGGGAAGAGCCACGAATGCCTTGTGCCGCCAGAGTCTCCCGGGGAGAAGGTAAATGATCTGTGACTGACTGTTACCTATTGTTGTCCTAACTGTGGAAATGACCTAATGCAATGACAACAACTGTGTGTTGTTTCAGTTCGTACTGGTGGTAGGAGACTCCCACCTTTGTGCCCTGGTGGACGGGATCGTCCGGATGCCTGCGGGTGGGGGCGTGACCTTCAGGTTCATGTCCACTCCTGGTGCCAGTGCAGCCGAGCTGTACACCGAGGTCATGCACGCAAATATTGCTCGTACCCCCGATCTTGTGTCTTCTTGCCCCCAGCAACAACCTGACGGCGAGCCGGACCCTCACTGAGGCGGCCCAGGACTTCCGTCGGCTTCTGTCCCTGCTCCAGGTGGTCCGGGTTAAGTGTGCATTTTTTTTAGTCCTGCATGATGAGGGCGACTGAGGCTGCAGCACAAGGTGTGAGGACTGAAGCCGACTCTGGTTTGTTTGTGGGATTGTTTTCCCAGCTCTTCCTCCTGGACTTTCCCCCGCGCCTGAGGACCTGCAGACCTTCCTGCGCCAGGACTTCAACAGGGTGGCGGCACAGATGGGTATAATACTAGTTAACTTTATTCTGTGATCTAGATTATTCCCCATGAGAACCTCTCACTAACTCACATTCCTCTCCAGGCATGTGAGGGATCGAGCGGCCAAAGAGGACAACAGAAGAGATATCAAAAATGAAAGTTTTAATTATTCTCCAAAAATATGCCATTTACAAATTGGGCCCATGAAAGAGGTCAAAAGAACAGAATTAACTGAGATAACAAACTGAACTTTAACTTAACCAACTGAACAGACCAAGTAACAGAAACAAACTGACCAAAGACACAACAGGGGAACATATATAGGGGGTGATCAGACCACTAGACAAACATGAGGGGGGGGACTAACAACATTTAACAAAAGACTACAGACAAAACTAAACACAAAACTTGGTTTTCTCCAGTGGAAAGAAAGAACAAAACAGAAGTACAAAATTAGAACAAATAAATAGCAATAAACTGAAAGAAAGTTAAACAACATTAAAGAAGTCCATGATTTTTCCCCCTTGGAGG
This sequence comes from Oryzias celebensis, assembly GCA_014656515.1. Lineage (NCBI taxonomy): Eukaryota > Metazoa > Chordata > Actinopteri > Beloniformes > Adrianichthyidae > Oryzias > Oryzias celebensis. The sequence continues at coordinate 711 of BNCR01000100.1, read as the reverse complement.
CTTCTGAGATGGCGCCTGCCCAATTCCCTGGCTCAAACATTTAAGATCTGTGGTGGCTTCTTTTCCCCCTTTGGCCAGGTCTCACATCACAGCTCCAGGAGCAGAACCTCAACCACACCTGTAGCAACCAGCACACCCTCTGCACTGGAAACTCAAAACAGGTGAAATTAACAAACCAAGATAAATAAACCAAACAAAATAGATGTTACAAATAAGCAAAAAATAAATGTATATTTTAACTCAAAACAATGTGTGCTCATTTATGAATGTAACTGCAAATGTAAAATATGTGGGAAAAAAATATAAAATGTGTTGTGCAGAGGGGTTACCACCATTTTGTTGTGGGTGTGGCAGGGTATGTTGCCATCACAAGGCATTAAATACCTTTCTGTTGCTGAGCACTTCAGCTTGGACCGCTTAGCGTTGTTGGCGCGGGATGGTGTAAGTTGACCACGCTGGTTGTTTTTTATGCTGACAGCTTTTCTCAGCACAAAATTTCTCAACACGATTCTTTTGTAGGGTTTTTTTTGTTCCCCAGGTCCACTTGAGTGATGATGGAGGGATCGCCCGTGCGCTTCAGCCCAGCTATTCTGGCTCTGTTGGATAAGTTTTATCCATCAGATCTGGACTGTGCTGAAACTGCAGCACCTGTTCCCGCTGGGAACAAGGTAACTGTTTGTTCTTGATACTCAGAGTTAAGTATGGTTATAA